>WEDG01005522.1:0-116211 GCA_017591395.1 Schistocephalus solidus
AATGAAAACTTCTTAAAAGTTATCAAGGCCATCTACAGCACCTGCACCAAGGGAACCGTACCGCTGCTGAGCTCTGACGGCACAACACTGCTGACAGAGAAATTGCAAATTCTGAAGCGCTGGGCCGAGCAATTCAGAAGTGTCCTTAATTTCTCTTTACCTATCTCTGATGCTGCCATTGACCGGCTCCCTGAAGTGGACACGAACAATCACCTGGATCTGCCGCCTTCTCTTCCAGAAACCATCCCGGTCGTGCAGCAGATTTCCAGCGTGAAAGCACTGGGATCCTATGCAATCCCACCGGAAGTCTTCAAGCACGGTGGGCCCCGGCTGATGGTGGAACTCACAACACTATTCCAGGAGATGAGGCGCCAACGACAAGTTCCTTAGGATAACCAAAGAGGCACCTCGTTGCTCAACATCTTTCTCAATCTGAACGGCCACCTAGAGCAGGGCCTGCTTCCTGAAAGCCAATGTGGCTTCTGTCGACACCGCGGAACAACCGAAATGATCTTCGCCGCCCACGAGCTACAAGAGAACTGTTAGCAGATGCGAACTCACCTTTAAACTAACTTCGTGGATCTGACAAAAGCCTTTCACATGGTAACATCATGCAGAAATTCGGCTGTCCTGAACGTTTCACGCACATGGTGCGTCAGCTTCATGACGGGATGACGGCACGTGTCACTGACAACGAGACGGTATTCGTAGAATTCGCAGTGAACAACAGAGTGAAGCAGGGCTGTGTACTGGCCCCCACCCTCTTCAGTCTCATTTTCTCTGCTATGCTGTTGGACGCCTACCGTGATGAGCAGACTGGGATCAGCATCGCCTACAGTACTGAAGGGCACCTTCTGAACATTCGGCGTATGCAGGCCACAACGCGCGTGTCTACGACTACAGTCCATGACTTGCTCTTCGCGGACGACTGCGCCCTTAGCATCGTGATGGAGGAGGACATGCAAAGGAGCACGGACCTCTTCGGCGCAGGCTGCGCCAATTTTGGATTAACAATCAGTAGAGCTAAAACGGTTGTCATGCACTAGCCGCAACCCAGCGCCGAATACAATGTTCCCCGAATCAATATCAACGGTGCTCAACTCAAAAATGTGGAAACCTTTGCTTGTCTGGGAAGCACGCTGTTACGCAACATGAGAATCGATGACTAGGTTGCTCAACGGATCTCAAAAGTCAGTCAGAATGCAGGCCTCCGTGTGGAATCGCCACGGTATTCATCTGAACACCAAACGGAAGATGTACAAGGCCGTCGTCTTGACGACACTCCTTTACGGAGAGGAGACCTGGAACATCTACTCGAGTCAAGCCAGGAAGCTGAATCACTTCCACCTCAGCTGCCCCCGCAGAATACTGAAGCTGAGATGGCAAGACATGATCCTGGACGCGGAAGTCCTTAAGCGGACCGGAATCCTCAGCATCAGCGCCATGCTGAGGCAAGTGCAACTGCGCTGGAGCGGCCACCTTGTGAGAATGGACGAGAAGCAACTACCCACCGAATTTTCTACGGAGATTTCGCTACGGGTGCCTGCCGACAGAGTGGTCAAAACGAAGCTACAAGGACACTGAAGAAATCTCTAAACAACTGCAAATCAACCCGGTGACCTGGGAGGACCTCGCCCAGGATAGACTGGCATGGAGGAAATCCGTGAAGACTGGTGCAGCATATTTATGAGGTTAACCGGATCGCCGCTGCTAAGGCCAAAAGGGCGGCTCGCATGTCAAAAGCACCACAGTTCAACACCGGCAATGCCCTAACCCTGCCAACGTGCCCACTCTGTCAACGCACATTCCGCGTGCGAATGGGCCTGGTCGGACATATTCGAACTCAATGCAACAACAATCCCATAACATCAACCTCCGTCACACCTGCCTGAGACCCCATGACAACGACGACGACCCCAGCCACTGATAACAACTTCATCGATGCACCGCCGCTCACGATCACCGACACCATCCTACCTCCCCCACCCCCTGTGCCGATCTCGGCGACGAACACCACTTGCCCCACTCCCACCGCCTCAGTGGCCACCTCCGACTGCCTGCCACCTGCTTCCTCCAACACCACCGCCCCCAGTACCAGCGATGGGGACTCGATACTAACCTGTCGTCATTGCGATCGCAACTTCACCTCATACATAGGCCTGGTCGGTCACTTGCGGATCCATCGCACAGAGACTGGTGAACTAGTGCCTGGAACACCAACACACAGCAGAGACCGCCGCCTCCAATACCCTCACTACCCACGCTCATTCACTCATCGCATGGGCCTTCTCGGTCACATGCGCATCCACGAAAGTGGAATCCACCGTGATGCCAACACACCTTGCGCACCCATCAACACTTCCCATAGTCTGCCCATGAGCACGACTACCAGTACCAACAGCAGTGCCCCCCAGACTCAGCACCTCCCGACCTATCTTGTCCGCATCGTCACAGCACATGCGCATCACGCATCGGACTGGTCGGTCATTTGTGAATCCATCGCACAGAGACCGGCGAACCAGTGGCAGGAGTGCCAACATACACCCGTCGCACCCAACTCAACTGTCCGCACTACCCACGCGCATTCACACACTCCATGAGCCTATTAGGTCACATGCGTCTCCATAAAATCCTGCGGTAGAACACCGCTGGCTATACCAAAACACTATATCTCTCCTCGCCAGCTTCTGCGCATCACATGATCACACGCAACACCACAAAAAACATGCTCTCAGTCTGCATAGCTGATTGAGAGGCAAGTGTGTTCCTCAGCTTCTTCTCCATGTGGCTCCTCTGTGGCATGCGTGGTCTGAGCTTGAGAATATCATGGGGCGATTAGCGCAGTGGGTTAGAAGGTGGTCAGCCCAATGTGTGTTTTGTGTGGAATGGCTGACTGGCGGACTGGCTTTAATTGCTCCGTGGGATCCGAGCCAGGTGTGATGGTACGCTCAGGGGCGGCTCCGGCCGCGTCAGCCACCTACGTCTTCACCCGCCTCCTGTCATGATACCGGGCTCAGGTGGGGGAGGAGGAGAGTGCGATAGCTGCAACGTAAGGCTACTATCACTTTAAACTAATCCACACACAAGTCACCGTCGCTGCATCACCCTTCTATGGAGCATACAGTGGACATCGTCAGACTACGACGCTCGAACTGTCATGTTCGCCATTGTTTACGGGAGTGCAACCCGAATAACGCCTGTCTTTGCCTTGATTTGGCGAATTGAACCCTACCAATCCCCTTTTTGTTGGTCGTGTCGACGATTGATGGCCTCGATGGTTTCTGCATCTTGTTAGAATAGTGTGCGGAACCGGGTCCGCAGTTCGCGTGCCATAAAGACTGTGCAGGTACTGCCCCAGTCTCCGATTCTAACAGAAATAACCGCAATAATTTTCAGAGCACAGATGTGCTCTTCGCAGTGAATGCTCCTCCCAACTATGTTGAGGAGCAAGCTGATGTGCTACTTCCCACTGCAGTTATCTCCTCGCGAGTAGGACCTGCGACGAGAGAAAAGTTGGGCGGGTGGAGGTTGGGTCACACATACATTAACACAAGCTGGCTCTACGACGGGGAATCCAGTCGTCCCCAGAAAGCTGTACACACACTTTCAAGTTTGCGGCTTGCCGCGGCGAAATTCGTCTGAGTTGGAAGCAAAAATGAGCCTTGAGAGGAGTGAGGTGGAAGGCAATCAGGCATCGCATCGACATACACAGTCCTGCGCAACCATATACCGACATTCAAAATAAATCGTTCTTCGGTTAGGAGTACTTTTAAGTTCAAATGGTTTTTGCTGTTGCTGTCATCTCTGGCGGCGGAATCGGGTGTGATTTCGCAGCCCCCATGGCATCATCTAGCTCAAGTCAAATACAGTTATAAGTACCGGCGGATGGGACTATTCGCGATCTATCTGGGAAGAGTATTTCAGGCTCTAGCCCGAAAAGATTATACCGTGACAGTGGGTGGAGAACGGTGTGCACAAATGGCAGGAGAACACTTTAGAATAATTCACATGAGCTTGGCTTTTATCGACTTTTAAAAATAAAATACTGGCGTTTCCTTTGGCAACTTCACGCATGGTTTTTTTATATCCCAAGGGAATCTTGGTAAAATGTAAACCTGCTGCGATTTAGCTTACTGAATAAGATTGATCAACCCCTCCGCCCCCTCTGTCGAAAAGGATGTGTCCGCCCATGAAAGGGGCGGTTTTCTCAAAGATAACTCGTTTTTTAAATACGCATCGCTCCAGAATTTTCGATAGAGGAAGTAATTTACAGTATAAATGACCACAGGATTTAGCAGAACTTGGTGCCCTCGGTAAGATTTAGATTCATGACAGAAAGAGGCCTTGTGTACAACCTGTGGTCTAACTACCTCAAATAAGGGTCCTCGACCGAAAGCTTTAAGTTCTTAACATTTGGGCAGAGTAACACATTGACTTTGTTCCATCCTGTAGCCCCCGCTTCTGTCGCATATTTGACTCTCACTGATGTTCCCGTGTCATTTAAATTATTCGACTCTGTCAAAGCAGGCTATTACCTCACCATACTCCAAACCTAGGCTTTCACTCATTAATGGCGGTTGAAACACAGACACTGCCGTTTCACAAAGAACTTTCTTGTACTACTCTTGACCCAGAATAGTTATCAGATGTGACCTTACCTCTCATAGGGTCTAGTCTCCAACGTTTCCATTTTGTGTTCCACTCGAAATCCCCCAAAATATGCCAACCAAAATAATAAGAGGGAGGTCTTCCACCTCTTATACATTTACGACTCATCTTACCTTCATTACCTCTGGCCACAGAGACAGGTATTAAGTTAGCTGCATTGGGACTGTGTCACATTCACTTTACACTGACTACAGTTGCTCTATGTTGCCTGCTTTTCCCCTGTCTTGCCTGGTGGTTCTACTCAAATGACACCTGTTGCTATGTATCTGCCTAACGCTCGCACCGACGACGAGCCTAAGACAGATAATTTGATTTCAGTCCTGGGTACTACTTGACAGTTGGACCGTCGTTGTCGATAATATCCACTGTGCTGCGCTACGGGGTGGTGGGTGCAAGGACGGTTGCATGGAATTGGATTAGTTTATAGTGGTAGTAGACTTGCGCTGCCTTTTCAGCACTCTCTCCTCCTTCACCCACCTGAGACCGATGTCAAGACAGAGTCGAGAAGTCTGGAGGCGGGATCGGGCGCTGATGGCTGGCACGCCATAAGCTTGAGCTTAGGTGTTTCACCACACCGCCTGGTCCGCACGCCAAGGACCAGGATTCCACACAACATGAGAAAGGGACGACTCGGATGTCACCGAGTGAGGGTGGTATTGAGGCCACATTAAGGAGCTTCTGAAACCTGACTATCCTCCGAGGAAGACTGAGTTACCCAGTCAGTTGGCAGTATTCCAAGCCATGGCTTTTGGCTCACCGTGATAGATTCAAGCGCGTAGGGTTGTTTATAGTGAGGAAGATGCGATTAGTGCCGTTGATCTCACGTTCTCTTCCATCTCCTGTGCACCATTTGATAGTCCAAGCCGATCTATCAACGGATGGTGAGAGAGGGTGCAGTGTCTGCCAGAGCCAGAGAACCCGCCTGCGTGTGTCACACACACTACCTGGTCTTCTCCTCCACGCAATGCACCGAAATGTCACCCAAAAGGACTTACGTACCACTTACTTGATGACTCACCGAACTTAACAATGAGCTCTTCATTGGTGCTTCTACTGAACTGCAAATGTTTGGACCCTCAGACCTACTGTACGCCCTTGGCAAACAGGTTGGTGTCCTCAAAAAACCGACCATGTAGGCCTCAATGGCTTCCTGCAGAACGGAGACTGCCGAGATCTGGAAACGCAGGTCTGTCTTGAAGTCCTGGGCATTCTTCTGGACCAGTTGTTGGAAGGACATCTTGTGGATCAAGATGTCGCGATGGAGTTCGCCCAGGACGATGGTTCCGGGCCTGTCGCGATGTGGTTTCCTCACATTACCGGTTGTCGGCGCTCTTTTGCGGTCGGCCTTCGTGGCCAACTGTTTACATGGGGCATCCCTCGAGAAATTCGGGTTGTTAGATGGACCGATTACCGGTTGGCGTTCATCGTTGCCTACGTTAGATATTTTGAGTTTCTGAGATGGGACGCTGCGTGCCATTCCTATCTCCGTCCACACTACAGCACGGCCCCACGAACATTGCTTTTTGCCTCTCGATACCGTCCAGAGTCTCACTCGACTCGAAACCTAATGATAACCAGTCGATAATTGAGCAGCATCTTCGATAAAAAAAGTATACGGGACCCTGGAGGAACCATCTCCTTTCGGGTCCTCTGGGTCTCCTTTGTTCAGTGGAAACTTGGGCATATTTTTTATTCTGGCTTTGTTTTTTTTTCGCCCGAAAGCTGACTGCAGCCTTATGATCTGCATTACTCACTGACTTCCCTTGATTTTCCCTTTTCTTGTTCTTCATTCGCCTTTTTCCAGTCCCAATTTTCTCCCGGGTGTCGATGTACACTGAAAGGCGTCCTTCTGCATGAAGTGAGTCACCTTTTCATTCTCATTTACCCGGTCATGTCCTTTTTTGCCTGGCAAGTTACTCCGTACGGAACTGAATATCGAGCTTCACATTTAGTAGAGGTATTGTTGTGGGGCAACCAAATAACTCCAAATAACTGACATTTACTGCGGATGTACTATCTCATGAAATGTTCATCGAAATCCTTAAATGGTTCTTCGATTAAAAAATATTACTTATGTTGGGTTGTTATATTAATTATCGCATGGCATATTCCCAAGATATTTCAGTCATAGCAGGATGTTGGCTTTTAGCCGAGTTCATTTCCGGCCGTCCTCCAAAATTAACCTCTGTAAAACATGACTGTTTAAGTAATATGCATTTTTCCATTGAGTTTCACTGCCTCTATAAATTTATTTTATCGAGAGCATGTCTAAAAGATATTCTTTTTGTACTAATTGGGAAGCACATTCCTTCTTTTTCGTATTACATACTTAAAGAATTGACTTCTTTCATTTTTAAAAAGTTTATAATTATGCGATTTTTGAGATCGTGAAATGTCCATTCGTTAACCATTGTACCTTTTTCCTTTATTAATGATGCTTGTAGAGTATACTATGTTGTCCACATTAACTTCAGGATTTTATAAGCCCAGTATAAATGGAATATTTTCTTAAACCAAACATATACTGCTTGTAGGTTGTAGACCATGAACATAGGTGTAACAGCAGGTTAGGTGTAAACTTATTCACCACATAAGTACAAGGAAACATTTTTTCATGTTTCCTGTCAAATATATTTTGAAGTTATTAAGGCACTGAAAACCAATTAAAAAAACTGCATCTTACTGAAGTACTCATTTTTTACGAAGGGTATTTTTGGAAGATAGCCTGAACTAAGCTCGTTCAAAAGTCGGCGTCCTGATGTGGCTGAAATATCTTGGGATTATGACGCATGATAATCGACATCATAACTTTTATGAAGTAACATTTTCTAATCGAAAACCCATTTCGGAATCTCAACTAACGTTTATTGCGAGAGAGCGTATCTACTGTAAGTGAATTTTAATTGAAACTGACAATATGTGCAGGTCATGCTTTATTTCACTCCTCTGCGTCCCCTCTTCGAACTTTTTGAACTCTTCGCGGTCGATTTTCGTCCCTTTTCCCTCTAAGGCGTTCTCAAACCAATCAGTCTATTTGGCGGACAGTAGTTTTCGTATCACACCCCTTCCTGTAAGACAGTAGTTGTGGACTGGCGTGGATCCAGCGTAACCTGGTTACCGCGTCCCGTGAGCCAATATAACATCCGTTTTTTGGTTGGTCACACCGGCAGCACACCCTGTTCTGGGAGGGGTGAACATACCATCCCACCAGGTAACACTCATTGTGGACTTACGGGGCGGGGCTCGAGAGTGAGCCCTATTTATGATCTGTGTGCGTTTGTCAGCGAATGCCAGAATTTCTGATCTAAACTGACAAGACAAGGAGCGCGTGGCGCAGTGGCTTAGAGAGTTGGACTTCTAAGTTGCGTGTTCGAGCTTCGGATGGTGCACCACCCGGGGTTGGGTATGACTGGCTGCCGACGGCTAATAAGCCAGAAATTGCAATTGAAATCACCCTTCTCTTTGCTGGCAATGATTATCTGGACTTACGAATTCTATATAAGTTTTGTGTAGGACTGTCTTTTGGCTTATCTCACACGTGAGTAGTGAACAATTCCCAGTGCAGAGCTCATATATGCACTTATCTGCAACTTTTCAATGAACTTTCAGTCATTTGGCCAAGCAGACAGTGTCGCCCGTTTGCTTACCTTACTACTTTATTCTCTCCCTTAACACGTCTCAGCTTCTCCAGCCAAGCCCTCTTTCACTATCGATTGTAATGCTGGTTCCCCTACCGATCCAAGTTCTCCTGATATGGGGCTGTTTCGGGGTTTAATGCCGACCTCAGAAACGTTCAGTTAACGAATTTGGAATTCAGACCAAATACGGCTATACGGCTACCACTCCAGCTATGTTTTGTCCAGGATGCGTCGGTACGAACGATCTGTTTTCCGTGGCCAAAGCCGGCTCCAAGTGGTGATCCCACGCCGCTACAACCTCCTAGTATTTGATCTAATTACGGCACTCACACACTTATTCCCCCAGTCCCAGCGACCATATCACTCTGACCTCGTCATGAGAGTGAAACACGAAATTTTCCTTATCCGTGAGATACTCATACATCCTGCAAACTTCTTAAATTTTAATGCCCTATGTAACTGTGTAGGCATGCTGAAAATTGTCTACTTCTACTTCTTCTACTACTACTACTACTACTACTACTACTACTACTACTACTACTACTACTACTACTACTACTACTACTACTACTACTACTACTACTACCACTACCACTACTACTACTACTACTACTACTACTACTACTACTACTACTACTACTACTACTACTACTACTCACTACTACTACTACTTCTCACTACTACTACTACTACTCTGCTACTACTACCCCTACAACTACTACTGCTACTACTAATACTGACTACTACTACTCACTGCTGCTACTGCTTTACAGCTACTGCTACTACTACGCTTTTGCGCTGCTACTAGCTACTACTGCTACTACTACTGCTACTACTTCCACTACCAATGCTACTGCTACTGCTGCTAATGCTACTGCTACTACTTCTATCAATACTCCTACAACTAATACTGCTACTACTAATACGACTACTACTACTACTGCTACTACTACTACTACTACTACTACTACTTCTACTGCTACTACTACTACTACTTCTAACTAGTTATATTATTCCCGTACCTGTTGATATTGCTTATGCCTACACTAGTACTAATGTTACTACTGCCCATGCTACTATTACTACCATTGTAACTTTTACCTAATAAAATACTAATATAACTAATTTTACCACTACTACTCTAACCAACACTACTGCTGCTATGATTTTTAGTATTCCTAATATTAATACTGCCACTATCCTCACTACCACTGTAAAAGAAAACGCATCAGTTTTATCTTAAATTGTATTCTCCCTTCATAGTCGTTCGTATTAGTCGTCTTAAGCCGGAATGAGTGAGCTATTCATCGTTATTTATTCCTATTAGGGTACGCCTTCATTTTTTGTTAATGTGCTGTGTTATTTTCTTTTTCGCTCTTCCTCGTTTAACCAGTTTCCTGCGGGCTCTGTAAGTGCTGAGAAGATAGTCGCCGCTGTCTCGACTACGGGCGAGTACCCTGATCTGGTTCCCTCATCCTCTCCCATTGTCCTCCTCGTCTATCTACTGGGCCAAGATATGAGCCATCTCTCACCTATTCGAATCTTAATCTGCACTCGTGATGCGGCCACGCCTATGGCGGTTTTGAACTCAAATCTTGTCAACTTTCCTATATCATTCGATCAGCAGGACACCTGCTGGATTCGTCTGATATTTTATGGTGTTATTTTCTTTGAAGGTTAGTGGTGCCCCCTTCTTTCTTCTGCACCTTCTTATCCATCCTTTAATTTGTCCACTACTACTTCTACTACTACTACTACTACTACTACTACTACTACTACTACTACTACTACTACTACTACTACTACTACTACTACTACTACTACTACTACTACCACCACGACCATCTTTGTCGACCCTGCCCGTGCCTAGCCAACGGGTTGATGGAGACTTGCCATGTAAAGTTTAGTAGAGATGGCTGCATGAATGTTGTCTGGCATATGAACATTGCCGACAAAGACAAAGGAGACTAGAATAGCCATTTCTGGATTTTTAGCCGTCGTCAGCCAGCCATACCAAACACCAGGTGTTGTACCACCCGAGGCTCGAATACGCGAATTGTTGCTTAGAAGTTAAACGCTCTATCCCACTGCACCATGGGATCGTTGCCTTGCCGGGACTATTGATCTTCGTTGATAAACGCTCCCCGATCGTTAACGGAACTCCCTCTTCCCATTCTGTCTTGGCGGTCACTTGCGCCGCACCGGCAGCCGCACAGTAGCCAATAGTATAGGCAGATAAACGTTGCCTATTTTCGTGTGGCTGACGATTCAATTAAGTTAGAAATGACAATTTCAGTCTCACGCTTCTTTCAGTAGACGATTAACGAATGTTGGCCCAAGCTACAAGGAGCGATTCCGTGCTCTAACTTAGAAGTATTCGTTTTTAAGGCACGTTGCCGGTGCTCACGTATTTAAACAAGGTGAGCTTCGCACGCAACCTTACCGAACGCCAGACTGAACTTCCAAAGGTTGGAGAGGCCGTTACGAACTGAAAAACGGGGTTGTGAGCAGTTATTGACTTTAATCAAGGTGCCATTTTTATGCGACAGATCCATTTTTGTTATCTGCTGCGTATGGAATCGAAAACTGCAGCGTCAGGAAATGATTGTTGTCTGTCGGTAGCCATGTTGAAGCTAAAGAAGGTGTTTTAGTTTAGGTATTTGCTCGGTCTATACATATTCTGATCGGAAGCCGGGTTGGTAGGGTCTTATCATTCAGCTAGGCAGCCAGGACCAATAACTCTTTACGTCACCACCGATTAGCTTTATGTCTCAGTAGTCAGCAGGGATGCGGCCTTCGAATTACGCAACTTCACTATCGCAAAGGGTCAGAAAAACCGGCAGAGGTTGAAGAGGGTCGGAACCCCGTTTCTGAGAAAATCGAGAGGATGCTAGACTGGATTACACAGTGGTGATCGGATATGTGCGGAGCGAGGACTCGTGTGATACGGGAATGACGATAGTCGGGGTTTCATAGGTGATAGAAAACCATTTTTCTGGTAGCGATAGCTAGTAAAATACATTTGCACCATTGGCTTACTCAAATGCACCAATAAGGCGTAGAACTGCGAGCGGACAACTGAAAATATTGAAAATTAGTAGCCGTGAACGGATGGAAACAAATGGACACCGAGGGCGTTTTTGAGGCATCCCATGCGAAGTGATCCCAGCTGGTAATTCCCAATCACAGTGAGAGAGAGAGAGAGTGTGACTGAAGATATCGTTAAATCCAATTCTCATACTTGAAATTCACCCTGCCGATAGCCGGACTCTTGACCCTAAACCTACAGTAGGGAACCTTCCTCATGCAAAATGACGAAATTTATGAAAGATGTATAATCACTCGCAAACCGGCATCAGCTCATGTACCGAAGCATTTAAATATTAATGAACAACCAGAGGTGCATATTCAACTTAAAGGAAATGTGAAAAGTAATATTATTCTATTTAGAAATATTATTTTTTTAAATTGGCATATTCTGAAAACGTGAAAAATCGCTGTAAATGAAACGAATAGATTTAAATTTAATTGTCAGTTGAAAGCGTAAGCATACAATTTTGTGCATATTAAGAGAGCTTTCGTTTCGTCGAATTTCTGTATCGATATTTCAGTTATTGGATAACAATTAATTTTAGATCGTGCTTGAAAGAGTGGTGACGATTTCACGAGTTTCACGCTTTGCAATCGATTGGCGATAAATTGCGATCCGATTTTATGTGTTTATCAAAACCTTCAAAATAATTTATTGCTTAAAAGCATTTAGTGAAGTAGTGAGCTTTTTGATATTCTTTCTAATGGAGCTGGCCGTTTGCGTCATATTAGTAGATACCTCCAAACATGGAAACTAATTGCCGAGAAAAATGAACGTCTACAACAAACGTCGACGATCAATCCGCCTTAGATCAATTTAAAAAACGTATTATAATAAGTTTGCCATTTAAGTGCGCTTGAACTAGATACTTCGCTGATGAATATACAGTAGATTACTTACTCATGAAATGTCATCCTCGATATTTTAGATGCTAGTATGGCACACATTTGAAGATGCTTATTGTGTTTTTTGAACTGATTTGATACGCAAAATGCTGTTTACTAAGGAACAGTTCATTTCAGATATGTTTATGACAAAACTGGGCAAAATTTGCCAAATCCGATATTTGTTGATTTCCAGAATTTTTTTTACGTTATTGCATCCTATGTACCAAAAATTCTTGTTTGTGTGCGATGAACTATAAATGAATATTAATATAAGTTAGAAAATTTGTAAATATATCCCTTCACAGAACTAAAAATTTGATATGACGTTCACGAAAATCAGGTAAATGGAGATATTAGAAATCACATTTTCGGGAAAACAAGGACGGATTTAGTTTTAAAAATTCAGCTGTGCAATTTTGGGTTTTCCTATGCTAACAAACTCAGTAATAAACTTGTGTGAGTGTATTTGTGTTACCACCGAAAATTGGGACTAGAACATGCATATATACGAAAAGCCGCCACATGCCGTCATTTTTCTCTGTCACGCCGTATGCGAAAGATATCCAGCTGTCAATCTGCAGTTGACTGATAATTATTACGAAAAATTGAAACGGAAAGGACAGAAGATTGTCATTTTTAGAAAATTCTTAGTATATATTCGGTCACTCGGTTATGCATTTGCAATCTTACAATTGGGCCGAAAAGAAAGCAAGTATAGCAAAAAACGCTCCAATAGAAAGAAAAAAGTGAGTTCTTTCTTTTTCAGCAGACATTGTATCCCTTATTTTTTAGCGAAGTCGAAAAAACGGTCGAACGTCCCAATTTGTTCCTTCACTTGATCTTGGAAAACGGCTGATTACGCAGAAATTTGACAACAAAATTTCTAATCAAAGTGTTTTTTTAAAGGCAACTTATTATACGAGTTTTTAAATCGATCTTAGTCATATTAATTTCCGAATTATGTTGTGGGCAGTTATTCGTCTCGGCAAGGAATTTTAATGTTTGGGTGAGTCTGCAACGATGACCCAAACGACCATCTGCATTAGAAAGACTGTCTCAGAACTCAGTATTTCGGTAAATAACTTTAAGAAATATATTATTTTAAAGGTTTTGATAAGCAAATACAATAGAATCTACACTTATAGGCAATAGACAGAAACACAGGAAAATGTAAAGTGTTCACCACCATTTTGAGGACGATCTGAAACTCATCGTAATCCAACACCCAAAACATTTATGAAGAAATTTAACAAAAGGAAACTCCTCTTAATATGCATAAAATGGTACGTTTGCGATTTCACCTAACAATTCTATATCAATTTATTAGTCACGAACCGGCTTATCAGCATATCAATTTATGAGATATTTTATTCTTGTGACGTCCCTGTCAGCGAAATCAAGCAAAAATCTGTTTGTTTTAGTCAAACGCATCTTAAATAATGTATAAACGGCACAAGAAACCGATAATTCTTTGAAAACAGTGTTGGAATACGTACTTGAAATTCATTCTATTTGGTGACGACCATACTTTCCATTGCTCTTAATCTGGAAGACGACTGCCGTGGAATATACAATAAAGGACTATTTTCAAAAACAATTACGCTACTGGTGTTTTATTTTCGCGTTTGTTTCCATGGATAAACATTCTGTTAATTTGCAACTTCAAGTTAATTAGCTAACCCGATTTTTGATGTTATCTGAATATACCGCTTCTTTAAAAAATAGTATTTCTAAGCAACGTAATATTAATTTTTTAACCACAATATGACTTCTTTTTAAGAACGATCGCTTCTTTAGAGCTGTAAATTTTTGGGGAACGCAGTGCGGGCTGATTTCGCATAATGTGCATTTTTTCGCTTTATATTGGAGCGTTTTTGCTGCATTTGTATACTTTAATGCCCCATTCTATGACTGCAAATGCACAACAGAGTATCCGAATACATAGTAAGATTTTTGCGAAAACTACTTATCTACTGTAGATCGCGTTTCTACATTCCGGATTAGTCGATGCTGTATTATAGCGCAATGCTCAAAAATTATCGACTTTTCTTTGTGCTATTAAATCGCATAGGAAGTTTCTTGTCTGTCCGTCAAACTCCTATGGCGCCCAAATCCTTCCTGTTTTCCTTCAATATATAAGATTGAACATGTAGTGTTCTCTAACAAAAAGCTTTCTGAGCCTAAAATCAACTTAACAGACCAAGATTACAGGACCAACTATACGCTAAACTACTCACTCAAATTTTGGTCACACATTGTATGACTTAGGTCATCTGCTAAGGCCTAAACCCACACCTAACCTCTAGGCCGGATCCTAGCCATCCTTAAGTCGAATGGTAACCCTAAAAAGCAAAATTAAAGGAGGTTTGATGATGAGTGAGGGGAAAGGAAAGGCAGGTTAAAGTCACATAACTATGCATTTCACAGACAGAAAGTCTAGGCCAGGTCAACTATCCCATCCTGACCGATCACACCAGCTCTTGACCTTATCTGTGTTGTCTGCACCAAAGTCCTCATTCCCTACCACCGACTAACGAATTCGTTTTCCAGTGCCACCGATGTTTGACGCCTGCTCATTGGATTTCGCTTCTGCTGAGCCGCCAGAAACTTTAATTAGAAGTCTCTGTGGCTTTTTTCTCCCTCGCAGCAGATGTTAAACCGCTATCCCATCTTATTCGTTTACACCCGCTTTTCCCTCCGTCCTCCAACCGCCTTGCCGTACTTAGAGTTTTTTCTTGTCGACGCGTTATCCCGCATGGAAGTGATCGAAGCCAGCCCAATCTCTGACCACTGCTCATTCTCTTCGCCGACAACACAAACTCACCTTTCGGTGCCTTCGGCCGGGTCATCAAAGTTATCAGCTAGCCTGTTTACTGCCTCAGGTAAGCCGTTTTCAGGTTTTTTTTCGCTCGCCGTCTCCCTATATTTGCATATAACTGACGCCGACTTTGAGCTACGCACAGGCGGTGGCAAAGTATATCGTAATTTCGGACTAGTCATCCCTCTCTGCCCTTCGAAATATCCCGTTGGTTCCCGTCTTTTCCTCATTAGCTATGCACTGTACATTTCACGTCAGTGCGTTGCAGCGGCCTCTCAAGAAATCGCCACTTCTTTTGAAGCGGATGAACAAGAGGTGTTTTTTCTGGCCGCGATCTGTAACATCTAGCTGCCTCGCGGCCTGCGAACTTCAATGAAGACCATGCGACACCGCTGCTGCTGCAGCTGTTACCGTCTCCTTCCGTTCGGGCGGCCTGACCTTACTTTCAGTGCTAATAGAGGCAAAGAGACGAGTTCTAGGAAGCAGTTAAGTAGAAGAGGATGCGATTGCTAGATCATTTAGCTTATTAACTTGACGTTTGGGATTCTCACTCCAACTGACCTCGGAGTCAGCCGCGGATAAGGGCGATAAGGAGGGCTCCTTCATCCCCCTTATCTGCGACTGTGTGTGAGCATGAGTTCGCGAGAGCACCCAAAACTTCCGACTAATAAACTTAATTTTCCACCGACCGAATCCTCTTCCTTTTTTGGATTTGGCTTACTCCTGTGTTTGTGAGGATGAGGCGTCTGGCAGGGTTGAGAGGGGACCTTCAGTGATGTGTGAAGGAGAAAACATCCTGATCCGAGCGGACTGCCGTTTGCAACGCTAAATATCGATCTGTTTTCACGCAACCGACAACTAACTCTTGTGTACAGTCGAAGTCGTTTTAGACCTCGAGAGTGGAAAGTGCGTCATTTTTCCCCTGTTTCTGTAATCCTTCGCCCCCTCATTACCGTGTGTTGCGAACTCGCCATAAGCCTCGATGGTCGCCCGTCCAACAACGCCTCAATCTAATCCCCGAATGAAAAATCAACAACACGGGTAGAACAAGAGAAGTATGTTGACATACTCTCGCAGCGTATTTAAGGCGAGAAAGTGCGAGAGTGTACAAGGTCGGACTGCAATCGAGCCAATCAGATGGTGTCCTTGGTGGGGAAGGTTAGCATCTTGACTGGACTTCTGACTCATCTGACTGTTTGGGTAAATCTCTAATCTTGTCGGTAGCTGGAGCGACAAAAGCACTCGCACGGTATACGGCAGGATCGATAGTGCGGCGTGGGAACGATTCGTCAGGGTCACTTGCGAGCGAGTCGATTAAAACCGCTCCTCCTCCTAAAACTGGTAGAAATGTGTGCCAACCGGCACACGCACCAGGCGAGGTAGCAGCTAGTTCAGTGGTAGACGGCGTTCACGAGTTCCATCCGCCCCCTGCTGGGGGTAAAAGCGTTATTTTTCGCGCGCTATCCCTTCTAAGTGCCCACCTCGTGTCAACCTGTAAAAATAGTATTGCTCTAAAACAGCATGGCGGTGGTGCTCTACAGACAAACCAAACTCTCATTAATTTAATTGCTTTTCTGTACTCAAGCGCCATTCCGACTGCTGCAAGAAGTGCATGTCGTGAACGGGGTTGGTGGCTTTTTGGTTTCGATGTTCTGTTTCAGTTTACCGCTGCTTTTATAATATGCGACCTATCCCCTAAAACGTTAGCTAGAATTCTGAAATGCGTTTTCCATTAGAAAGGATTACTTTGTAATTCTGATACCGTTTAATCCCAAGAGATTTAACTCGCACCAAAATGCCGCCTGCTGAATGTCCTTTTTCCGGTCGTCACACGGTAAAAATCGGTCACCTAAGCAGCGCAAATTTTTCCATTGACTTTCGACGACCTTGTAAATTCGAATTATTTTATATAAAGTATACAAATATATCCTTTATTGCATCCATTTGATAGCAACCCACATCTACTTCATTTTTTATACACTAAGAAAGGGTACCTTTTGGACCTAAAAACCGTGAAATGGCCATTCAAATATAATCATATCTCTCTCACGTCCACTGCAAAATTTTACGATGGTTCGGTAATGTCCACTGCATGCTTCCAATGAGGCGGAATGCAAGCGTAGTGAGTTGCGCATGAGTTAGTTTTAGGCGATGGTCAACTTGGGCTGCATCAACAGCACTCTTCTCTCACCCGATGTTAAGACAGAGTCAAATTGACCGAAGAGGGGATCGGGCGCAGGAAACTGACACGGCGACTTCTGCACATAAGCCCACTGACCCACAACAAACACTTGACCAGGGTTTTACACACAATAACAAGAGGATAGAGGTAGCGGCACGGATCCCAGCTCTCGAAATCCGGGCCTACGTGTCACCATGTCCCATCATGCACCACCTGGTCGCAGTCAATACTTGGCCAGGATCTGCAAAACCATGGCTGGATGACACTTTCATCTCACAGAGAAATGCACCATGTTCCTTACAAGGAAGGTGTACATCTTAGCTGTAGTCTAAAAACCCTAAACGCACGACCAACTGCAGGTCGGCTTCAATGTCATTCAGGAATTGGAAAACTTTTTTCGAAACCAAAGATACCAAAGGAAGAAGAGGTTTTCACCGGGAGATTTTTGTTAGGTGTCTGACGTTTCGGGTAGATGAATAGACGAAACAACTACCCGAAACGTCAGATGCCTCATAAACATCTGTTGAACGCCCCTTCTTCCTTTGGCACACCACCTGGAACTCGCATTTTCACTTATATTGATCAAAGAAATCCCTTATTCGCGTATTTAATTTTTATAGGACGTAATTTGCTACCAAATGGGTATAAGAAAGGGTATGTTGGGCACGTTCTGTATAAAAGGTATTTTAGTTTCCAAGGACACAGGGAGTCGATAGCAAAGATGCGTACTGCATAAGAAGCCACTTTGTAGCAAGTGGGACTTTTGTAGACGTCCGAAAAGAGGCGCATTTACAAACCTGCGTTCTGACGTGACTGCTTATGCTGCATGATAATCACTAGGACAATACCACTGACGTGATCCTTTTCTAATCGCAAACTCCTTTCAGAATCGCGGTTAGCTTTTTATAAGCTACGTCAACCACTGCAAATGTAGTAGACACCAGGTCGTCTGTGGTGCGCTCGAACTTTGTCAGGAACCGCGCTGGAGTTCATTTCCGGTCCTCTTTAATTTTTCTTACTCTCAGAGAGCCAACTCGGGGAGGTGAAAGTTCTCACTCAAATCTTTGAAAGAATTAGAAATCTGGACATCTGAAACCGTAGCACCTATGACAGGAAACACCTGGGGGACGCTAGGAGGAATATGCCGAACCCCTCGCGACTGCGTCAAGCAGCGACACAACATCGGCGAATCACATGCCTGGTTTCCGGTCTTTCATCCCCCCACCTGTTCTGGGAGGATGGCGAAGAAATAAAATTTACCCACTACTGTTGGGCCTGCGGTAAAACAGTCTGGCGTTATAAAAGGTTTGGTGCCGCAGGATTCATGCGTCCACCCAGTGGGTTAACGTTTAATGTTCTGTCTGTGGGCTCCTCCTGTTCTTCGTAGTCTGTGTCGACAATGCTTTGCTTATTGGATTTTAAAGTCATTTGAAAGATCACTTAATTTCCAAATTGGGACTTGCACATCCGGAAATTCTACTATCACCTCTGCCTAATCATTGTCCAAGGGATGCAAATAACTGTCTTTCCGAAAATGACAGCTACCTACGCTTCTCTCTTTCAGTCCAGAGGCCTGTTATTCCAAAATTCGTTGCCCATTCGTTGCGTCCCTTGTTTCTGCACGATGACTTATGTTTCAGGGCCTGTTCTGACTCATATAAACTGCTTTTACATTGCCATCTGTTGTAGCCGTCACTGGTATCCTTCTACCTCCTTTAAGCGTTGTTACCGTTTTTGTTCGTCAACAGCACTTGACTAGGTCAAATTTATGAGGAACCACTGCCACCTTCCTTCCAGTCGAGTGAAAGACTCAGGTATTTCGTTGATCGTCATTATAGTATTCACGCTCTCTCTCTATATCTCTCTCTCCATCTTCCACAACAATGCCCTATCCGAGCCAAACGAACCGTGTATGCGATTGGCGCAGGTATCTGGCGTGACGTTAAGTGACCGTCTACAGCGTGCCACGCACGGACTTGGATTTCAAGAATAAGTCAGACGGTTGGTATCGCGTTCGCCGTCTCCTCTCCCTTGACGCGATTGGTCATAAATACCTCCAGCTGTCCCTTATGATGGGTTTGCATGAGAATTCGAAACGTTAGGCTAATTAATCAGCAGGCTTATTACAATATCTTCGACGGTTGCTCAGAGAAAATGTATACTTGAGCAACTTTGTCAACCTGTGCATGCGCAAACGGGAAGAACGACAACATTCCACCGAACCAAATTATTGGTGTGCGATTCCATACACCAAAAAACGTATCGGAGACCGTCAGCCGCCTTCTCGCGCCACTTGGAGTTGGAGTCGCACACAGACCCGAGGCCACCATTCGGCGTCAGGTACTGAAACCAAAGTACCTACTGCTGCTGCAATAAACATCTGGAGTTGTTTATCGGATCTGGTGCAGTTGTGGGCAAAGCAACTACGTCGGAACAACAGGAAGATTGCTTCGGACGCGAATTTCCGGACACGCGGCCGCAGTGCGGCGAAATGATGCCATTTCTGAAGTCGCAGCTCATTCGGTGAGAACCGGCCACAAATTCAATTTGACGAAGCCGAACTTTTCGCAAGAGGTGATAATTGCGTGAGCCGCGAGTTGCTTGAGTCATGGCTTACAGGCCCCCAGTCTACTAACAAGTGAAATGACGTACCCAACCCATATTCGGTATTGAGACTCAGTTTGGCCAGAGCACTCGCCACTCGGGGAGTGCTTGGGTGAGCACATATTTCAACACCAGTGCCGGTGAGCCAGATGGCCGATCAATCATCATGCCACCCTCCAACACGGGTGACGAAAATTGAGCGCATACCGGCCATCAACCAATTAACACACCAGAGCGCAGTCGTCATCGCTGAAGGGGGAGCTGTTAATTGCCCTAGGCGTGCAATAGCATAGCGATCGCATCCTATTAATACTGCAACACCCTGTGTACGAATTAATCGTATCTGATACTGTCTCTGGTGATGAGTTCGAGTTGGAATCCGATACGTCAGGCGAATAAATCTCTTGTCCCAGCGATCGCATCCACTTCTTCCCAATTACTACCTGGGACTCGCATTTTCACTTGTATCGGCAGACTCATAAATCCCTTGATCCGGCAATCGCATCATCATCATCATCATCATCATCATCATCATCATCATCATCATCATCATCATCATCATCATCATCATCATCATCATCATCATCATCATCATCATCATCATCATCATCATCATCATCATCATCATCATCATCATGATCATCATCATCATCATCATCATCATCATCATCATCATCATCATCATCATCATCATCATCATCATCATCATCACCACCACCACCACCATCATCATCATCATCATCATCATCGTCGTCGTCGTCCTTTTTTTACTTCTGGCCATTCAGCAGGCTCCTCCCTACCGATATGGACGAACTGTCAGAGATTTAGGATATTCGTCTTCTCAAACCCCGTCTGACGACAACTGCCGTACTTCACGCACTAACGCACAGATGTAAACTCGAATACCCGACAACAATCTCGATATTCATTTGGTATGATGGGTTCGAATTCGGTCGCAGAAGATTGTGTTTTTCACTGAAAGGTGAATATCTTACCGAAAACTGTGCTAAAGAAAGGATAGCTCAGCGAGTTTTACGGGACCTTTGGTAATAGGATATTTATGGGTGGGGATAAATTAAAAAAGGAGAGCGCCAACCTAATCCTTAGCCCGTCCATTGTTTTCGTTAGGGCTCAATTTCGCTGTCGGGTTCTTAGGTTCGCACAACAGTTTATTGCCCCGAAAAGTGTGTGGATTACGAGAACCGGTGGCTTTACCTCACCGCGATCCACCTCTATTCGGACCCTTGACAAGAATAAGAACGAGGGCCACTCTGTCAATGTAAAAGCGATGCGTTTTGAAACTACCGCGGCGTTCTAATAGTCACCGCTTCGAAAGTTGCCATTTGGACCGATACTTCGGTTCTCCTACTGCTAAAGAAATATTGTGTGACTCTGCTAACGCAGCAACGATTGCTAACCCTAACGAGCACGATGGATAGAGTTAGGGTTACGTCGGCATTTAGTACGGTTTCGAATTGCACGCTGACTTATCCTTTGTTCCCTGACTTGGGTCGCATATAACGTTCTTGCCTAAGAGTACAAGTTAATAATCAAAATCTATCTTGTTCTTCAAACGCGAAATGACGAAAAGCTCTGTGGAATCCTAACCTCTCGGTCAAAAATCTTAGGGTTTGCCTCAACATCCTGACCTCAGACGAACTCTATGCACGATATTAGGGACGTGCGCTTCAAGAAGATTCAAGCTGAATGCATCAGGAAAGGATTATATGCCCACTGTTATCAGCGCTGAGCAAGTCCCTCCTCTGCAGGCTGCTACGTGGAGCCAACGCTCAGCGTCCCTTTTTACCTTTGAGATCCTGCTGGTGCCAGGAAACTGCACTTTCCGCAGAAAATTATATAAGCTGAGTCGTGTTCCATCAAGGACAAGGGGAGGCTGGAATGGTCTTTTCTTACCTATTAGTCGTCAGTAGCCCGCCATACCCAGTCTCAGGTTCGGGATACCAGTTATTTGAACCCCGGTTCTTTGTCCTTGATCACCAAGCTCTACTACTGAGCCACGGCTTCGTGGCCCTGTCCGTTACGATCAAGGGGCACTACATGGAGCCCAGTGGGACGAGGACCCGTAAAACCGATCGGTGAACGCCATTTCTACGATCATTTATACACCTCATCGTAACCGACAAGGCAACGAGCCCGTAACTCAGTGTTAGAGCCGAAGATCACAGGGTCGAATCCCTGGTTCCCCATAGCTTGGATTATGTATGACTGGTTGATGGCGGTTAATAAGCAAGAAATGACCATTGCGGTATCCATTTTCGGTGTCAGAGCACGTTTCGGCATATTATCCTAGTTGGTATGTGACCGTCAACGGGATGCACAGGTCCCAGAACTCGATAGTTTGTGTTATAAAATTGAAATTACTTTTAAAACAATCTCTTCGGGGCCTTTTATTCTGTCTGTATCATCCCTGTAGGGTCTCAAACCAAGATCAGAGAAATCATTCGTCGTCGTCACTTCTCAAGGAAACGCTTCTTATCGGTGACATTCCTTAGAAATCTATGAGCTTGCGGTGTCCCTTGCCATTCACACCAAAGATATACTGGCGCAACCTGGTGCCTAACCTGGTCGTGTGACACATGCACAGACAGGTTCCTACAGCCCTGTCAACCACTGCGTCAAATCCTGGCACCAGTTTGCTGACAGATTCGGACTGGAGCGCAGCAGAAGGGAAGAGAGATTGAGGTTGATGGCATTCAGCAGATATTCCTCTATTTAAACAATCGGACGCGTTTTAAAACTGTCATGAAGTGCTGAAAGTTGTGGCTTGTTGGGCTGCCAACTGATGGGATAACTTAGTCTCCTCTCAGGCCAAAGAGTCAGAGATCAACGGCCCCTTACGGCACTCCCACTCAGATGGCACCCTAGCTGGTAACTTTTATTTCATGTGAAAACCTAGCACATCGTGCGCACACCGGCGTGTGTAGCAAACGTAGATGGGCTGTTTAGCTTTTTCCTCCACGGTGCCCGAACCCCCATCGGGTCGTTTTGAATTCGATTTGCCGCTGAACCCAGGTGGGTTAGAGGAAAAAGAGTGTGTCAGATGCTCGCAAGTCCGATATCGCTTTTAACTAATTCGTGCGCATGTCACCGTCTCTGCGTCAGCCATGCTGTGGGGCACATTATGTACACTATGAACGTTCGACCATGGCGAACGGTCAGATGTGCATCCGTTCCTGAGCAGATTCAACCTCTTGTTTTCTCATTAGCCCTCCATACCCCTAGGCTTTGGACAGAAGTTTTCTGTCGTTCCGTCCTCTAGTTGATCTGTGGTTTTCGACAATCAGAAAGTAGATATCAACTTGCTTCTGGTTGCATCTCAGTACTGCGAGGATAGAAATACCCTCACTGAATATCCGTTTTTCAAAATCTGGGCGTTCCCGGTGCTATTCAGGGCCTCGGTAAAGAGGCGAGACTTGAATACAGCTGAATGCTCTGACTAACTGAGCTACGGAGCCCTGACGGAAAGTCTCCTTTTGACTTTGTGACCCGCTCAGTCTGATATTACATCGACTGCCAGAAGTGCTGCGTTTGGGTTTTTAGTTCTCATTGTTCTCTATCCTACTCGCAGGCCTCATAGTTTCCGTGGACTCCGAATGCTCTCAACTCTGGCCGCTCTGCGCTTCCTGTCTATGCGATGACCTTCATCCCTGTCCTCTTGCCCCCGGATCGCAGATTCAGCCGCCGCCGTCGACGTCAACGTCGTCGAATGATTCACTTCTCTGTTGTCGCTGTCTTGCCAGACTCTCTCGACCGTACTACGCTGTGGAGGTCATTGTTGAAGTGCAGTTTTACTCAATCTTCTCGCCCTCTTCTCTCTCAACTAACTCAGAGGAAGCACATTGTGTGCATGTTTGCGTAAGCACATTTCATTTTCTTCTTAACTTATTTTCTGCTCAGTCTGAATGGTACATACAGTGCTGAATTGCCTCCTAATTCATTCACAGTAATGAGCATACGTGTGACTATCTCCATTCCCGTTCACAGGCATGCCATCTCCTCTTGGCATCCTTGTTACGCCAAGCGAGCCTATATAAGTGTACTGATGTGTGTATGCGCCCCCTTAACGGACCACGTCGTAAATGCGCTGGATCAGCATGGGGCCAAATCAGTGTGCGCCAGGCATTATTATTCTGCGATGCGATCTCATAGCAAATGCCGAAGATGGAGGTGCGCATGCTCAACAGGGGCACGCGTAGGTGCAGGCTCATGACGCACCCCGCTCTCCCACTCCGTGGGAGATTTTTAATCTGCACCCGACCCTGCTTCCGTTCTTCTTGACTATGTCTTAACAACGGGCACACGCGAGTATGGAAAGAGAAAGTGCGGAAAACGCAGTGCAAGTCTACTATTACTTAAAACTAATTTCCGCACAAGTCACCGTCCCTGCACTACCCGTCTGTGAAGCATACCGGCGACATCGTCGGAATACGACGATCGAACTGACATGTATGTGCGTTTGTGTGTAAGGGCACGGCAGGCGTTATTCGGGTTGCGCTCCCATAACAAATGCCGAACATGGGTGGTGTGGTTGCACGCTTAGGTGCAGCTAGAGCCTAGCGGCCCTGACTGCACCAGCCACCTGCGTCCTCACGACAACCTGCGGTAAACCACTGGAGACATAATCACATCAGCGGACACTACCTTTACCACGGCAGTTCGACCGTCGATTTCGACGAGGTCCACCGTATGCTCCACACCAGGTGGTGCAGGGACGGTGACTTGCGCGTGAATTAGTTTTAAGTGATAGTAGCCTTGCGCTGCAGCTACCGCACTCTCCTCCTCCCCCACCCGGAGCCCGGGGGTCAAGACAGAGTCAAGAAGACCGGAGATGGGAGAGGGCGCAGGTGGCTGGCGCGGCCGGAGCCGCCCCTAGGCGTGCAACCACACCTGGCTCGGATCCCACGGAGTGGGAGTGCCATAAAGGCTACATTAAGAAGGAGCCATTGCAACCTGACTCTCAGTCCGCCAGTCAGCCACTCCACACAAAACACACATTGGGCTGACCACGCGGTCCGAGTTATCCCGTCAGTTGGCAACCTTCTAAGCCACGGCTTTTAGCGCACCGTGATAGTTTCAAACGCGTCAGATTGTTTATAGTGAGGAACATGCGCTGAGCTGTCGACCTCACTCTCTCCCCCACCCCCACAATCAGACCACTGTCCGAGCCGGTCAGTTGTCTGATGCGGAAGCGGGGCAGCTGCTGGTGACCTCGTCTACGTGTACTACGTACATGACCTGGCCCCCCAAACACAAGCACCAGGATTTCACACAACAGGGGGTTGAACTGCTTACATCTCACATGTGTGAGATAGCCAGAGGTCACGTTAAGAAGGAGCCATCGCAGCCTGACTCTCAGACCACCAGTCAGCCACTCCACACAACACACATTGGACTAACTGCGAGGTCTGAGTGTAATTGTCAGTTGGCAACCTTCCAACCGCGGCACTCAACGTTACCGCACTCTCTTCTCCTCCCCCACCTGAGTCCGGTCTCATGACACAGTCAAGAAGACCGGAGATGGGAGAGGGCACAGGTGGCTGGCCCGGCCGGAGCCGCCCCTCGGCGTGCCGCCACACCTGGCTCGGATCCCACAGAGTGGGGGTGCCATAAAGACCACATTAAGAAGGATCTATTGCAGCCTGGCCATCAGTCCGCCGGTCAGCTGCTCCACATAAAACACACACATTGGGCTGACCAGGCGGTCCGAGTTATCCCGTCAGTTAGCAACCTTCCAAGCCATGGCTTTTAGCGCACCGTGATAGTTTCAAGCGCGTCAGATTGTTTATAGTGAGGAATATGCGCTGAGCTGTCGACCTTACTCTCTCCCCCACCCCCACAGTCAGACTACTTTCCGAGCCGGTCAGTTGCCTGATGTGGGAGTGGGCGCATTGGCTGACGGATCGGCGTACCCGTCTTCGCGCGCCACAGCACGACCTGGCCCCCATAACGCACACGCCAGGATTCACTAACTCAGGGGATATGGAGGAGCCATAGCCTTTACCAATACATACACAACGACCTCACTATCATCGTATACCGGAGAATATCACGGTTTCCTAGAAACTTTTGCTTGGAGGGCTGCCAGTCTGACGCTTACATCAAACCACGCCGTCGACCCAGTGTACGTGTTGTGTGTTTTGAATGGCGATGGCTTGTCCATAGCCGCTGATTTAGTTAATCCTGGTGTGTTCGTTATGGGGACCAGGTCGTGCTGTAGCTCGCGAAGACGGGTATGCCGACTCGTCAGCCAATGTGCCCACTCCAACATCAGACAACTGACCGGCTCGGACTGTGGTCTGATTGTGGTGTGGTGGTGGTGGTGGAGATGGGCGAGGTCGGCGACTCAGTGCATTTTCCTCACTGTAAACAATCTGACGCGCTGGAAACTCACGGTGCGCTAAAAGCCGTGGCTTGGAAGGTTGCCAACTAACGGGATAACTCGGACCGCCTGGTCAGCCCAATGTGTGTTTTATGTGGAGCAGCTGACCGGCGGACTGATGGCCAGGATGCAATAGCTCCTTCTTATTGTGGCCATTATGGCACTCCCACTCCGTGGGATCCGAACCAGATGTAGTTGTACGCCCAGGGGCGGCTCCGGCCGCGCCAGCCACTGGTGTCTTCTCCCGCCTCCGACCTTCTTAACTCGGTCATGACACCGGGCTGAGGTGGGTGAGGAGGAGAGCGTGCGGTAGCTGCAGCGCAAGGCTACTATCACTTTAAACTACTCCACGTGTATTTCACCGTCCCTGCACCACCTAGCACCCTCATCGTCTGCCACGTGATAGAGGCATGTGAAGGTCAAACACGCGGCTGTGGAGCCCGCCATTTAAGAAAAGCTGTGACATTGGTCAAATAAGTTATCCTTACCAAATTAATTGTCCTCAGTTTATTTACCGTTCGTGCCCGCACATACAGCGCCAGCTGGAATGAGGGGCTTTGGAGGGTGGGGGCTAAATCGGAGCAGCGGCAACCGATGCCGTCAGCCTGAAACTCTAGCAGAAGATAACATTGAAGCCTCCTCGAGCACTGCAGTGTTGATCTATGTCAACTTTTTATGCACCGTTACTGGACCGTGGTTAGTAGACTTACTTCTGTCTGCAAATTTCACGCGAATGAGACCAAACATTCAACCACGCATGCAACTTGAAGTACGCAAATCCCTAGCGAGTCTGCACACGGGTTTACATTGGATTAACTGAACACAGGCGGAATATAATAGCGGAAACTAATACCAGCCTGGTTTACAGATCTGTTGGTTGGGATGGAGAATATTCCTAATTGCAGAACAGGCTCACAACGATCAGGTTACGGGAGATGTTTGCCCCATAGTGCCTTGGGACTCAATGTCGAGCCTCCGCAGGCAGGTGCATAGCGACCAGGAATGTATTTATAGAGAGGAATCCTACAAATACGAGGGAGACTGAGGTGGCCGCGTCTGGCTTGTTAGCCGTCGTCCGCGCCCCTTAACCGAAGCCATGTTTGAAAAGCTTAGGAGCCGAACCTGTCGTTCACCGGTCATTACTGTTTGCGACTTACTGCGCAGCCTGTTGATTGCGAGTAAACAGGAGTAAAGAGTGAAAACCGAAGGCATTTGTTAGATATTCTAGGTAAACTAATTCCAGCTCGTTCTGAAGAATGACCCTGAAGGATAAAAAGTGAACACAGAAGAACATCACTGGCAAGGACAAAGGAAACTGGAGTAGCCATTTGTGTTTTATTCGCCGTCTTCGGCCAGCCATAACCAATCCCGGGTTATGCATCACCCGAACCTCGAACCCGCCACCTGTTCGTTAAAAGTCCAACCTTCTAACCAATCGCATTACAGGCTCGTTGTCTTGTCGGCTGCGATCAGCAATATTGACATTGGTGGATAGACGCTCACTGACCGGTTGCGGTACTTATTCGTCCCGTTCTGCCTTGGGGCTCACTTTTCAGCCGCGCCAGCATCCGCCTCCCGTGATGCCCGTGACTGAAGATATAATTTACATTCACCACATTAGTAGCCTAACTCTTCACCCTAAATCTGTGTCCTAGGCCTAACCCTAAAGTTATTTCAGAAGCTTTACTCTAGCCCTAATCCCCTAAGCCTAACTCTACCCATATCATCTAACCCTAAGTTTAAACCTAGAAGCCCTGTCTGTGAGAAGTGAAGCAGCTTCACCACCACCGTCGCCGATGCCACCCCACCACAATAATAAAAATAATCGTCGTCGTCGTCGTCGTCATCATCAATTATCTTTATCACCAGCTAGAAAAGTAAGGCAGTCACAGACTACCCCTTTCTCTGAAAATGAACGGCCAAAAATTAGTAACCTATTTCGGCGTTTCGTCTACCTACACCCTCCTAGTGAGCCAATGGTGCCTTCAAACAGTTGTGACGACAACTTACCTTTTGTTCCGTAAATCATGCCGACCGTTTATCTTAAGCAGCGCCTGTTTTTTCCCCTCTGCTCCTCTTGTTGTGTGACAAATTTCTTTTTCTTTGGTGCTGTTTGTGAAATGTCAAAATAACTGTGTCTTTGTTTTTTTGGGAGAATTCTTTTAAAATCGCTAACTTTGTAGGCGGCCTTCCCGTCATGCATAAATACAGTATGTGAACTAACTTGTGAACTATGCCTAAATTAGCTACTAAAATCATTAACACATCTGATGTCAGTGTGAAAGCATCCACCAAAACACCAAACTAATAATGAACGACCTCCAAACGAAAAATTACTATTGGCAGTACTGTTTCGTTGATTAGGCATAACATTTTTGTTAGGAAAAGCGAAAATTTAGAAATTTAGAAACCGTGACAATTCGTGTCACATGAGTAGACTCAAGTTTGAGAAGTATATGCTGCTTCTGCATGCAATTAACAGATTAATAAAACGGTATGGGCACACTACCGTTTGAAACGTAATTTTTTACATATATTTTATTTAATTATCCTCCGAGAAATAGTAATTTATACAGTCTAGCCCAAAAGTGTGTTATGTCGGGTTATGTGTAGCAAAAGTGTCCTACGAGAAAGTAGAATATTTTTTCCGATTTCGTATTGTTCCACGTGTAGTTGATAAAAGTGAAGAAGATTTCTTTTTATTTTGCGAATAGTGATTTCACAGGAATGAAAGTTTCCACAGTGTTATGTGTTGAAGGCCGCTTATTGGTTAGCAAATTCCACTAGAATTGACGGATACAATCGTAAGCATACAATTTGGTGTTTATGAAGAGAGCTTTTTCTTCCGTCAAATTTATGTGCGTTTTTGCTGTCAAGTTTCGGAGTATCGTCAAAATATCTCTGTGGTTTTCACTGCTTACAATCACTTGCCCATAAAAAGATGTTCTTTGCTATAATTTTACATAAGCTTTCAAAATAAGTTATTTCTGTAAAGCATTTACCTAAGTAGTGAAATCTTGGGCGTTCTTTTTCGTGTCACATTCGGGTCACCGTTAAAGCCCCACTCAAACCTGAAAACCCCCCGAAAAATGAATACCGACAACAAAAGTTAACATTTTCTTGATAAATTGAACAACTTGCGATAATTAGTTGTTTTCTTGAAAAGGGTTTTATTACGGCATTCCACGCCATTATAAAACCTTCCTTACCCTTTTATATTGCAACGGGCTTTGTTATATTTGTTTGCTTTTTGCCTCTCCATTCTATGATGCGCAATTCTCAAAAGGCTGGTCATAAAATTGCTGACATATTGCTCATCCTCGAATCGTTTGGTGCTTCTGGTTTCTAAATTACGTAAAGGCAGAGACTAGAATGCTCTGTTCAAATTTTTTAATGACTTTCATTGATAAAAGATCGCCGATTGCTAACGGAACTCACTCGTCCTGCTCTGTCTTGGGGCTGACTCTCGAGCCCCGTCAGCAGCCGCACAACAGCTGTCAGTAAAAGAGGCAGATAACTATGGCCGGCAAAGACTACAAAGACTGTAATGGCCATTTCTGGCTTATTAGCCGTCATCAGCCAGTTATACCCAAACCTAGTTGATCGTCACCCGAGGCTCAAACCTGATGACCCTTTGATCAGAAGTTCAACGCTCGAACCATTAATGAATTCTAGATAGCAGCCAGTTTGATGGTTTCTGTTGATGCATTCGCAGCCTTCAAAACGATATCGGCAATTTAAACGTGGGACTGTTTGTTGTCGTAATTAATGTGCTTTAGGACACGAAATCTCGTTCTCACGGTTTACCCCGGAGCAAAAATCAATTTTCAAGGGCGGTAAGTCTTGTTTGGAATAACACGTTCGAGGTTAAAATGGTATCCTCCAAGGTAAAAAAACGCAGCAGTTGTTAGCATTGGAAATTTCCCGAATCTAGGCTAACGTAGCTTTATGCTTAAATTTAAAAACACGTTGACGGATAAAATAAATTATTAGCACATCCAAAAGGAAAAAATGACCTTTTCCGTAACGGGCTAGGTAAATATGTAAAATTTAGAATCATTTTTATGCCTAAGATAGCTAATCTCACTTTCACTCATCAAGTTTTATGGGCTAATTCACACACTGTTTACGTCGTGTCAACTATTGCACTCAATATAATCACCAGCTTGTCGATAGAAGCGTCAGCTGGCAAACATTGATTGTGATCTTTTGTCGTAGACTGTCGTGTATTTGCTACTATTGGCAGCGCAAGCATAAGGTCAATACTTTCAATCCAAAGGGGTTAAATAATAGAAGTGAAGCCTTGACTGTTACTATTAAAAAAACAAATATTTCAATTTAGAAAGCTCCACATCTGAAGGGCGATTTTCATAAGTTCATCTGATCATTATCTCTACATATTTCGTGAGGATGCCTTTTTCGGCAGCATTGTTGCAAAGTTTAAACTGTTTTCGGAGAACATTCTGAAAACTTTCTTGACCTGTGAAAACGATGGCGACGCTTTATCTAGTATGCAGGGGCATTTCAGTCAATCGGTTTAAGACATGTAAGTCTGGTTAAGCGGCCGGTGAAATTATTTGAAGTCCATAAGAGGGTCATGTCACACGTGCAAATATCGGAACCAATGAGAGAGAATAATAATTTATCTGTTGACGCCATAAATACTGCTGTTCTATTCCCCGTAAACCTCCGTCGTGAGATTGACTCCCGTTCAGTCGATCTCAGCCTTGGCACCGTCCACTAGCAGGAATATCAGTAAAACATGTTCAGCTATTGTAGAATTGGCTTCTGGTTTGCTGCGAGATCTTTAGTAAAATGCGTAGTAAAAATTCTGGGAGTTGTGTGCTCAAGTGCGCTACTATCACGACAGACTACTTCAAGCGCATGTGATCGTCCCTGCGTCACTGATTCTTCGTAGCACACGGCGGACATCGTCGTTCGCGATGATCGAAGTAATAAAAGCGAAGAAAAGAGTTACAGGAAGTAGTCGCAAAGAAGGAGACACGATCACTGGAGCAAGATCTTTACTACCCGGACGTTTCGGCTTCTCACTGAAATCCGTCCTCAGAGACAGAGCCAAAACGGGTATTGGATCGCCCGGGTTTCGCAGCATTTATAGGATGTAATTGCTAGACCACTACATACCTTTCGCCATTGGTAGTTCCCGATTGCATCGCAGGTCTTTGCAAGCTGTTGCAGTATGCAGTTGCCATACCGTTGCTGTGCTTCAGCGGGCTTGTAAAGCTTATCGGTTCCCACGCTCATCGCATGGGTTTCATGTGGTGCGATGATGGTCCGCATTCGAGTTGCTGACGGCCTGATTTCGTCATCCGTTTGAGCTCTTCGGTAAATTTGGCTCGCCGACATTGGCACCAGGAACAGTGGCCATCCACGCGTTCTCTGCGTGGCTAACTACTTTGCCCAGATGATGTCTAAGCACCGAATATGTAGGAGGCAGGTCGTTGCAATTGTTGATTGATTGAGGGCAGCGAAATTAGGACTCAAGTAGTTGGCGGCTCACGCAGTTGCCGCCTCTAGCGAAAATTTCGACTTCATCAAACTTGAATGTGTGGCCAGGTCCCAATGGTCGAACTTTCATGCTTGACTTGTCGGCATGATCCGGCGTCGCTCATGACCTATGCACGTGAACAATCACCAAACGTTAACGGAGCTCACTTGTCCCGTTCTACCTCGGGCTCACCCTCGAAGCCCATCAGCAGCCGCACAACGGCTAGTAGTAGAATAGGCAGATGAATATTGCCGGCAAAGACAAAGGAGACTGGAATGACCATCTCCGGTTTATTAGCCGTTATCAGCCAGTCATGCCAGATAATCTTTATCTGCCTCTAATAACACTAGCCACTGTTCGGCTGCTGTCGGTCCTCGAACGTGGGCCCCTAGGTAAAACGGGACGTGTGAGTTCCGTTAGCGATCGGTGGGCGTCCATCCGCCAATGTCAAAACCCTCCATAAAAACCGGCAAAACAACGAACCCGTGGTGGGTTAGAGCGTTGAGCGTCTGATCAATAGATCGCGGATTCGTGTCTCGGGTGGTGCTGCACCACTTGAGGTTTAGACATGGCTGGCTGAAAATGACGGCTAATGAGCCAGAAATGGCCATACCAGTGTACACTGTCTTGTCGAATTGCTACTCTCGGTTCTCTTCTTTTCTCTTTCCGAGCTTCTATGGCAAGACAAATGAAGTAATTAACATTCAGCATTCGCTGGATTGCATTCTAGGCCATTATATTCCGACAGTGTTCGTACTAGTTTCCTCCCATGGCGAATTCCCTCCTCTCCCCTCTGGTGCGAATTCACCTATCCGCTGTATGCTTTCGTTATTGGTTGCTGGAACCGCTGTTGGGAGTTAGTAGGCATACTGTAGGAAGGCCGTGACGTTCACGCACCCAGCTTCCCCGCGCCCCAATCGTTACGCAGCTTCAATGCAGGAGGCGCTGACAGGGCTCCTGACGAGACATACACCAGTCTACTGCACCTCTGCTTCCTGTCTTTGTTTTTTTTTTCCAACAACTGTTGCTTTACCACAGGTTTAAATCTTCTTTCTGAGTCTCTACTTTCTTGAGTGTGCTCTGCGCCAATCCGCATCACAATTGCCTCTCTAGTGCACGTGAACGGCACAGCCTCGGTTGCGTGGACAACACATTTAATTCATTCACCAGACGACTCTCCGAACTTGTCCTCCTCCCATCATCATCGTCATCCTCCTCCTCCTCCTCCTCCCCTCCCCCCATCTACTTCACTATCTCAACTCGTAGCCCGGCGCGTCGATTAGCGGGGTCGGCGATGCGTACGAACAAAACCCGATACAAGTGTTCCGCGGCCCTTCTCTCCCACCGCCCTAACCCCTTTCTTGTGATTGCCAAACCTGCTCTAGCCTGGACAGTCACATGCATGTACTCCCACTAGAGCAGATAATTAGGTGGCCATGTTCGCCTGCGCATTCTGGTTGATTTCAACCTCGCACACAAAGATAGCGCCTCCTGTTCCTCCCACTTCTTGGTGTCGTTAAGTCCCCACGCATCTAGTGAAGGGGGGGGGGGGCTTGTGGAAAAGCGAGAATTAGGCGGATTGGTCCACTTTTGAGCATTTTTGTCAGTCATAAGGACATTTAAGACCTTATTAATCGTTAAATGGATTATCCCGCCACCCAAATAATTTATAAGAGGACGTCGTGCATACGTCCACACTGAACCGCCGGCTAGCTCAGTTGTTATTTCTCTGTGCTCCCATTTAGCCCGCTGGGATTAATATTGGCAGCCAGACTAAACAAGATTACTTCATAATATCAGTGAAGACGATCTTTGTCGCTAATTGGGGTGTTGCGAAGAATGTGTAGAAGAGGCATGATTTCCAACGAAAATTGCATGAAATGGTGGGGCTGCATTTAGATTAAGTTGTCCGATCAACAACCGCACTTGCCTCCTACTGTGCGTATGATCCTCGGCCTTGTTACTTAACGGTGTGCTATGGCTTCACATTAACAGGATTATTTGGGCCATTGTTGCGACGGTCTGTCGTGTCAAGGATCGAGGAGGTCGTTTAAGGTAAGGGAGTTTATTTTAAGTAAGATTGGGACCTATCCACCATATGGTATAATGAATTGAACGAGAGATTTAATGGAGCACCCTCCACATTTATGAAACTACTTAAAAGGTAAAGTTTACGATACGCACCCGGCAACAGCTGCTGGATTGAAAGTAGCCACTGAGCATGAACGTCGTCAGATGCCAGTCGCCACAACACCTGGGGTTGGGTATGGCTGGCTGATGACGGCTAATAAGCCAGAAATTGCCATTCCAGTCTCCCTTGTCTTTGCTGGTTATATCTTTCTGCCTATATCATTAGCCGCTCTGCGGCAGCTGGTGGGGCTATAGAGTGAGCCCCAAGGCACAACAGGACGAGTCAGTCCTGTAACCGATCGGCTAGCGCCCAACTATATATATATATATATATATATCACAAATATGTTGCTAAGAGTGCAACAGGCAAGACGCAGACAGCTGTTTCACGGTCATTACCGATCATCAGTACATCATATGCCTTGTGCAGTGAGGTACATAAACAAGCCAAACAAGTGCGTAACACTCACTAATGTGGTAAGGATCTCACTCGATCCCATTTGTCCGCCCGCCAGTTACCTACCGGCGATAAACGAACGTTGTGTCATAGGACACATACCATATATATAGCACAAATATGTTGCTAAGAGTGCAACAGGCAAGACGCAGACAGCTGTTTCACGGTCATTACCGATCATCAGTACATCATATGCCTTGTGCAGTGAGGTACATAAACAAGCCAAACAAGTGCGTAACCCTCACTAATGTGGTAAGGATCTCACTCGATCCCATTTTGTCCGCCCGCCAGTTACCTACCGGCGATAAACGAACGTTGTGTCATAGGACACATACCATATATATAGCACAAATATGTTGCTAAGAGTGCAACAGGCAAGACGCAGACAGCTGTTTCACGGTCATTACCGATCATCAGTACATCATATGCCTTGTGCAGTGAGGTACATAAACAAGACAAACAAGTGCGTAACCCTCACTAATGTGGTAAGGATCTCCTTACCACATTAGTGAGTGTTACGCACTTGTTTGGCTTATATATATATATATATATATCAGTGACTAAGGCAGAACAGACCTTGATCAAACTAGTAACCGATGCCTGTAGATTCGATTAATTTTTTTCAAAGGAAATCTATTTGAATGAACAGTATCATTACATTGGCGGATGGACGACTTACCGGTCGGTTACAGGACTCACTCATCCCTTTCTGCCTTGAGGCCCACTCTCGAATCTGGAGAACAGTGGCTCCTCTAACCGATCCGTGTGTCAATCAGCTAACATCAGTATTTGCGACTTAAACCTCCAAGACAATGAGCCGGTGGCTCAATGGTTAAAGCGTTGAACTTCTAATCAACAGGTCGCTGTTTCGAGTCTCGGTTCGTACACCACCCGGGGGTTGGGTATGGCCGGCTTATGATGACTAGTGAGCCAGAAAAGGCCATTCCAGTCTCCATCATCTTTGTCGGAAATGTTCACCTGCCTATAATACTAGCCGATATGCGGCTGCTGGCGGGGCTTGAGGGTGAGCCCCAAGGTAGAAAGGTGAGCGTGAGTCCCTTTAGCGATCGGTAAGGCGCCCATCATGCAATGCCAACATTCCCGACCTAAACCGGCGAGATGCTTAATAAGTCAAAAATGGCCATCCCAGTCTCTCTTGTCTTTGCCGGCAATGCTCATCAACTGACTATAGTTTTCAGTGTGGACATCCTGTAGGTACGGTCATTTGAAATTTTCCCGTATGGAGCTTCTTCATTCGATGTGTTAACCAGTGCCTTCATTCTTATCTCCTTGAGCTTAAATTTACAGCTGGAATAGCCTCGGGGTAGGGGGGAGGGGCTAGAAGACGGAACGTAGTGCAGCCGACACGCGAGATTGGCCTTTTTTCAAACCCCCGTCACGCTGTGCCTCGAGGATTACGTACTGAAGCAATAATGTTTCTCAGAACGGAGACCCAGGTCACGGTACCACCACGGTGCAATTTATAGCAACTCTGACGGATATGTAGACGTGAGTTTGGAGGGCACGAATTAGTGTCATTCATCTTGACTCAGTATTGCCACTGAGATATTGCGTAAACGGGAATCGAAGGTGCTATCGATAATTTGCAAGGTTTCTACAATCTGTTGAGCGGACGAACGAGTCCTCAGATGGCTGTTGTTACCCAGCGAGTTTTTTGACCTTGCGGGAGAACTATCCCACAAAAGAATTTCCTATTTGAGAATGCGGCATTTTTCAGGTTTCTTTATTCATTTTTTGCTGGTTGAGGCCGGTGACAGATGGTTTATGGTCAGGCTTTTGACGAAGGCTTTGAGGATCCTCTTAAGTTCGCTCACTCTCTGTCATACATTTTTTTTGAAGATAGAAAGTGTTTCGAAAGCCATTGGCATTGACCACTGCTTTCTAGTCGCCTTGTGAAAACCTCCGTCTTTCAGTTGGTTAACGTGACATAATTTCCCTCTAGACCGTGTTATTTTTGTAGTTCCCGACCTGTTCCAGGTTTGTCACATTACTGCGAAATTTTTTAAGTAGTCTTGACCGAGTGCGTAACCGACTAGGAACATTGGAGCTTCCGGATTGCAGTTTCTGTTTTTTTCTTACCAAAAAGGCTCGCTGAAGCTTGATCCTTGCATTTATTCTTTATTTCTTCTGTCCGGTTGGTATCATAGAGCGAGAGCAAGAGAGAGAGAGAGAAAGCGAGAGAGAGAGAGGATGTAAAATAAGCATAAGCCACACTTCCTAAACGCGTGGTTGCCGGTGCTGAGGGACACTGGCTGCATTCTCCGATGTATTGGACATCACAGGAAGCCCGCACTGTGTACTTCCCAGTTATTGATTACTTCCCTCAGCATATCTAACCTTGCGATGTTTACATTGACTACTTATGTTTACTTGCAGTTTTGCACCTGGCGCCTTTAGTAAATCGCATCTACAAAGGGAACCGAGTAATGTCCGATAGTAGATTGTTCTAACCATTTCTGCTGTATGCTTGCAAGGGAATATCGCTTGCATCTAAGGGGAAACTGCTTTCATATTCGCCGCTTGCATGACTGGCTTTTTTTATTGACACTGTAATGGCTAGTGCGGTGGGCGCGCCTAAACCGCCCAAGCCTGAGTTAGGTCGCGGGTTGGAAGCGAAGAAGCAGGACACTTGTGACACGGCTTTCTTCTGTACAGAAAACCCCAAAATGTTGACTCGATGCGTTGGACCAACTTGGGGGCTAGATCAGGGGATGACAAGCGTTATGGCAAATGTGCGTCCATTACAAAGATCACACGTAGCAGCGGTTTGCTGGCACGCCTAGGTGTAAGCTCACGCCGCGCCAACCACCTGCGTCCGATTCCGCTTCTTTACTCTATTTTGACTGTTGACTCAGGAGGGTAAGGGAAGAGAAAGTGTTGTTTATGGAATACCGACAAAGCCGAGGGAGACCCGATTGGTCCTTTCTGGCTTATTAACCGTCATCATAGAGGATGTTAGTTGCTGTGTACGCCTACCACGGTCGGTTGGCAACTTCAGGTATGCGAATCTGAGTGCCGTCGGACTAGTGTGGCATCTGCATTTTTTTCTGGTTGGCTGCTGCTGCATGTTTTTTTAGTCGATAGATTTTAATTATTTTTACCCAGATTTGGCCTTTGTTTGAAATTTTATATTTTCAGCTTAAACTCTGTACGCCTCATTTCTTGTTTAACGATTTATTTAGCGTGACATAAACATCGGGCCTCATTCTCCATTTCCTACTGTTAAACTTCGATCAGAAAAATGAAGCACACCTCTCTGTCTGAGTTTGCCATTTGGAGCCGTTCTCCTCCTACTTTGGGCGTGCACAATCGCATTTTACCTCGATTGTATGTTATGCTGCCTAAATATTTTGGGTTTCAAAACTGCTTCAAAAGAAATTGGTGAAGAGCAGGGAGAAAGAAGAAGTAGGTGATGATGAGGATGAGGAAGAAAGAGGGGCCTGCATCCGGTCGTCGGAAAAGTCGATGTAGTTACCTATTCTCGTTCTAGTTTATCATCAGTGAATGAAAATGCTCCATCTCGCCCACGCAGTTTCCCACGGGCGAATGCTTAACGGACTTCCCCGTCTGCCAATGCTTCGGCTGGACCAACTCGGTATATATAAAAGATGAATTTGGCAGACGTTTCGCCCTTCAAGAGTGGATTCCAGAATGAGCTTGCAACGTCAGGCGAATAAATCCATCTTCACGCCGTCGAAACCCCTTCTTCTCATTAAGGGTTAACGTTACTCCTTTTTGTTTGCACATTCCATGAAAATATGGGCCAGAAGGAAGTATAAGCTCATCCTCCCCGGAGAACCAGATTCATTTCGATATCGTTACGCCAAATTTCGAGCACAACCATCTGAATTACCCAATTGAAGTAAAATGCCAACACTTCAGCCTTAACCTACTAGAGAGGTCCTTGTACTTGACTCTTACGAAGAAGTGCGATGGAAGCTGTCGGTGTCCATTGTGCTAACCATACTCTGCCTCGATCCAGTATTGCGAATACTCGCCATAGTCTTAAATCACGACCAACGGTTTTAAAGAATTCCTTTGACCCACTTGTGAAAAACTCGGTAGCCTCGGTGGGATTCGAACCCACGCCAGCAAGGGTAAGGTTTTAGTACAGCCAACGCTCCAGCCAACTTAGCTACGAGGCCCCACCGGGAGCCGTGAGTTTAATCACACTTGGGTCAAATTACCCGCCCAGCCTACTGCAACTTATGGAATCCACCAATTCTGATACAGTAAGCTGACTGCCCAAGCAGGATTTCCTAAGCAATAAATCTATAATCCACCAGATGACTACCAGGCACAATTAATTAGTAGCCAAATTCGGTAAACGTCCATGTTAGGCCCTTCACACCCGGGCCTGTGCAGTCTTATATGTCGTGGTAGGACAAAGACCAATGAGCGATGTCAATACATGCCCAACTTGATGCAGGAATTATAAGTTAGTGCCGATGCAGATGCCTTGGTGGTCGCTGCTCTCGATTTTGGTCGCCCTTCCGAGGTAATAAGTAGAGCAGATGTATCCAATCACGTACTATCGAGGAGGACATGACCTTATATCCATGAGGTTTTTTTAAAAAGTGGAATTATGAAACTACGGTTTTGTAATTCTGCTGTGCCTCTGTCCTCCCTCTCCCTCTCGCTCCTCGGTATTCCAAATCTGCTGGTTTCACGTCGTTTACTGTGGAACAGCCCTTGTCTCTGTATCTATAGTCCAGTATATTTGAAAGTAACAGGCATTGCCTTTGATTGGATCGCAACTGTTTTCGTTGCAGGAATGGTTGATGCTTGATTCGAGATTAGTGGTTTACATTGAAAAGCCCATCCTTTTAGCTAGGCATAACTTTTAAGCCCATCCTTTTAGCTAGGCATAACTTTTAAGCCCATCAGGGTTTCTATCTTTTTCTTGCCTTGGAATTTGTCTCCTCTGCTTTTGTATACCTTTGACATCTCGGCAGTTTTCTGGTTCACTACTTTCTGTAATTTTTTTTCCCGTGCATTTATTCATTATCTCGACAAACGTTTCTCTCTCGCTCACTCTCGCTGTTTTTTCCGTCGTATTCTTTTTCAGCTGGAGTCTGTGCGTGTGTCGGAACTACTTGGTTTGACTGCAAGCAAACTGCATCAAGTGAGTTAAATGTAGGATATTTTATGCTCTCCTGGAAGAAGAAAATAGCACCATTTCCTGTTAGTCTGCTCGTATCCATTCTGTCTGACGACTATAAGACTTGCCATAATTTTCCACCTTTTCGTGCATATACATTTTGAAATAAGTACCCAGGGAATTTTTTATTGATTTTCTCTACCCTACTGTAATATGTGGTGTATTCCAATCGATCGACAAACTGCGTGTACGTTCGATTAAACGGCCAGCGAATCATCTGGAGTGCAGAAGAGGGCTATGTCGTACACATGCATCCGAGGGGGAAATTTTGTAGATCGATACCACAGCTGCCCTCATAAAGCACCCGTCGTCGTTCGATCCATCCTCCCCGCGTTCTTTTCTCAGCGTTTATACAGTCCTCGAGCTCTTCTGATTGACAAGTCAGTGTGCCCTGCAGTCGCGCATGGCCTATGCAGGCCACCTGTCTTGTGCCGTGGTTAGCACTGCATCCCACTGTCCAAGTTGCACAAGAGCAGCAGCAGCAGTCAACGTAAGCTGACTGCCGGTCCGGTTAGGTGTAATGCATTTCCTGATTGAATGTGGCCTGCTGCTGCTCTTCAATATCTGACTTTCGATCGATTGCATCCTCGAGGATCAGTAATAATGTAGCTTGGAATGTTGTTTTCAATGATGGATGTAAAATTGTCGGTCCGCCTGCTTCGTTTTGTGGATTTTCAGACCCCTTAAAGTTGCTTGAACCTCCATGAGGATTTGAGCGACCGTGGGCACTTGCCCGCTTCATTCTTGAGAAAAGTATGACGGATTGTTGCATGTCAAGAAACGCGCTCTGGGGTATGTGCAGGAAGCTTTCCTTTGAACTGTAGTTGATAAATTAGAAGATAAATTATTTTTTTTACCTCTGTACCCCCAAAGCAAGCGTATTTTTCAGTGTGGGAGACGTTGCTTGAGCGAGAGAGAGGTACGCTTTATTTTGAAATTGTAATTCCAAAATTTCAGCAAAAAGCCCTCCTGCTTGGCTTGTCAGATAAACCTTTGAAAATCCAACGATGGGTATTCGAGGCGACCAGAGATTTACTCAAATGTCAGTTAAAAGAACACACAAAGGGCTAAATGACATAGTTGCGTGGGCTCTTGGGTATAGCACTCACTGCAAATTTTCCTGACAGGTTGGATTTCTCCCATCCACTCCTCCTTTCTCTGTGAAGTCAGTGTTCGGGAGTGTCATGCATGGGATCCCGCTGTTGCTTACCTTCTAGCATATTAATTGGGTCTATTGGGCGTTTCATTTACTAAGCGCATGGACATGGATGCAGGCTAAATTTAAAAATATCCTTTAATCCCGACGCCACCTTGTAAAAGCCCATTTTTAAGTCACATAGATTTGTGTGGCATATTGGTTCCTTTCTTATTCACGTCAATACATCGTGCGTCTGTTTTTGTTAGGCCTCTTGCCTTGACCCCTCGCAACTGATTGGCCGGGATGTGGGTGTCATTTCTGGCGTGATCATCCATCTGCCCGGTGACTTTGCGTCCGCCTTTTGCGTCGAGTCTTCACGTCGGAAGTCGACCTCCTCCTCTTCCTCCTCCTCCTCCTCCTCCTCGTCGTCGTCCTTTAAACGGGCCCACTGCTTTGTTGTCGGTGTGAGCAAGTGGCTAGTTTCTAGGCTGTTGGCGACGATGACGTCCTCTTCATCTTGAGGCTTCTTTCTGCCGCCCAACGTGTGTATATCGCTCTGTTCCGTATTTTTGTATTCTTTTAAATTTTCGTTATTAGTATCAAATTACCGCGTCTCCTTGCTCTGCTAGGCAGAGGTTTGAAGATGTTGAATCGAGAATGATCACTTTTGAGTCCTGACCTCATTTTACCCACAGTAGGTGGCGTTTCTTGTTAAATCTTAATTGGAATTCTGAAATTTGGTTTTTTCATTTGGAAAAGATAACTTGCATGGGGTTGGGGTATTGATTACTTTGTGGTATAATTCCGAGATATTTAAGTCAGGGCAGAATTGCAGCTTTTGTAGGTGCTACTTCCCGGCTGTGGGCAAAAACGACACTCGATTAAAATGACAAGGTAAGTTTCATTATTTTTTCCATTGATTTTAACTGTAGCTTTAAATTAAAATATATTTGTAATGTAGAACTTACACATGAATATCCTTTCCTGCACTTACAGAAAATTACGTTTTCAAATTCTATACAAAAATGGGTACCCTTCGGTTTGAAATGACACTATATGTGACCGTATGTTACTGTTCCGTATGAAGAATGCGAAGTGATAATTATCAATCATTTAATTTTACGAGTTCTATGTGGTATCTTGGTAATGGTTTAGATGAATGTGTGACTTTCCTAACATGAAACGCCTGGAAACGCAATTGCAGCGGTAGATGGAGTGTGGAAGTATTATTTTGTTGCGGTTACTTTGCTCTCACTTAGGTTGTGTTGGAGGTTGGTAGTATCAGTATTATCTCCTCGTAGCTGCCGGCCCACGTGTTCGGCTGCACGAAGCCTGTGCACTTCTGCGGCAGCGCCCGTGGGATGTCCGAAAAGCATTTCGCATTATAAATTTATGCCCTCTGGCGACACCACTGACCTTCGGCACTTGCGACAGGCCACCCTAGCCAGCACTTTCACTGCAGTTGCATATCCATCCGGGCTATTTTAGAGTTGAGGATTCTTAAAATCCCCACCTCCCGTACCCCTAGATCGACAATTGAGCAGCAAGTGCATTAAAATCTCTGAGCAATCATCTTTAGAGCTTCTTTGCTATGATCCTAGCTTTGGTCAGCGTTTAGGGTTAGCGTTTATGCGCGGTTTGAATCCCTGGCGTTGGGATTACTCTTGACTGACCCAGATGCGGGTTCTTATCATTAGTGCTAATCCTGTTGACCAAAGACTTTTCTCAATCCATGGAACTTCTGCCTCTAACACTAACCCTGTCGCGAAATCCCAATCGTAAAGCTAACCATTTAGCCAGTAAGAATCTGGTCATTAAACAAAGCACGGCGATAAGCTGTGTCCTCTTACCGGTACGGCTGCGAGGTTCTTGAAAATGTTTCTAACCTAAAATAGGTTCGGTTGTTTGTTTCAGGCAGTAACAGCTGTCGCCAGCATAGAGATGTGAAATGTTTCGCTCTCAATAAGATCCAACATAGGTGAGTACACCGTAGTTCCAGGCCGTATCGGCTGGGTGAAACCGATAATTTAACGAAATATCCGGTCAACTATCAAATATCGATTAAGGACATGTTTTCTCAGGGATTGCAAATGTTAACCGTCCATGCTTTTTTATAGAAGTATCCGCATTTATGCACAACACCGTAAACGGATTTTTTCCTAACCGCTCCCATTCTACTAGCAATTGATCTGGATCGGATTGGTAGGTAACTGTCAAGAGTACCATCGAATTTCCTTTCGACGCTACCCGTCTTCTTAGGACAGTTGTTGAGGTTTAGTGCGAGCGCAATGTGAGTCGAATTATGACTTAACGAACGGCTCCTGTTGGAGCCCCGTAGCTCAGGTAGTTAAAGCGTCGGCTGTACTTATGCCTTGTCATGGGTTCGAATCCCACCGAGGCCACTGAATGTTTTCGCAATTTGACCAAACGCAGTATAAATTCATCCGCTTAATTGTGATTCCTGCTTTATCCCTACTCAATTAAAGCTTACGCAAACCACAACTCTTTTGCCCTGACACGTATCACTAATTTTGGTCGTAGACCTAACCACAACCCCACTCATACTGCGAAACCGGGTGGGCCTAACCTAGGAAATATGCGTGAGTCCATAAAAAATCTCCAACCCCTCATGAAACAGTCCAAATCTATCCACCACAACTCCTGATTAATAATGAAAAACCATAAATCTACTGGAAATAGAAAAAAGCACGCAAAGTAATATATTATGTTGTTCAAAACCAAAAAGTTCCCTGTGAATTACGGCAATACCGCAAGCTCAAATAGCCATGTCAAATGTATATACTCAGTTGCTGGAAGAACATTAATCCAATTATGCTAAGATTGTGGTCGATAAAACAACACGAGCAAAGTAAGCATTAAAAATACTTTGAATACATTTCAGGGTAAGAATAATATCCCAATTAGGGAAATATGCATAATGGCAGCCAGTCAACTGCCGGATATTGGAAAATTGTTCAGTTATAAATAATTGCAGTTAGAACCAGTTAACAGGCATTTTCAACATAAATATACAATACGGATCAAGTCAAAAAAACGCCAGAATACTAAATACAGTCACTTGTGTTTTAGGTAGTTGGGTTTATTCAGGTGAATAAACTGCAGTCCGTAGAATGGAGGCAGCTGTGAAGTGAAAGTAGTTGACATTAGGGCAGCGGGTCTTTGTAGTCCCCGTTCCTGTTGATAGAAACCGAATTCCCAAGCGTTACGAACTGAGGGATCGGCACCATGTCCCTACAGATGTGACCTGAGATCAGGGAACACAGATCCCACCACGACAGAAAATGAATGCGGTGAATTCGGCCGCCGAAAAATTGTTGGAAGTTGTTCTGAATTCAGAGAATGACTGATAATTCACTTAAATGGTTCCCATCATACCTATTTAACAATGGGATACACTACGAAGAAGAGGATTTGACGGGTTTCGCGATTACGGTCATCACGTTTATACGTTTCCTAGCGCCACAGGTTGAGAGGTCGGCCAGGGACGAAGAGATTGGATAGCAATAGCAGGTGTAACTGCAAACGAATTGATTTCTGAGTATCGGCAGAAATTTTATTTTGTCCAAATTTTTGTGTGGATTTGCTGTTCGTCCTTTCTCTTAAGTTTCGAACTGTCAACTTGATAACTGAATAATAGCAGAAGAGTACTCAAAATTCAGGCAAGGGAAAATGCTCGTCCTGTTGTGTATCGGATCTCAATCTATAGCCTTCATCTATACAGACCAGGAAAATTTAAAGGAATACCGAAAAATACAAGGACGTCTGGCAATATAATTTCTGGATTATTAGACGTCGTCAGCCAGCCACACCAAACTCCACACTTGCGGGCCCCTGAGGTTCGCATCTGCGTTTGAGTGATAATTGAGGGTTAGTAAGGTCGAGTCTCTAACGATTGAGCCACGGGCGCGTTGTCCCATCGTTGTCTGATGAATATGTCCTGTAATTGGACAGCTGAGCGTTCATTTACCATAATTATTATTCCCGTATACAACCGACAGAAAAAGAGGCCTTGGCTATATGGTTAAAGCATTGAGCACCAACGCTCGACAACCATTAAACGTATGCTTGGAACTCAGAAGTCAAAACCTGGAGTTTTGTATGGCTGGCTGATGACGGGTGATAAACCACAAATCATCATCCCGGTCTTCACTGTCTTCGTCACAAGTGCTTTCAGCAGCTAATTATTTAGCGTTCTCAGTTGTTTAAACCGATTACCCAAAATAAAAGGTATCCACGAAACCTTCGAACCGAACTCCTGCAAAAGGCCAAAATTTGCGAAAGATTGATAATTACTGGCAATCGGCTAAAAACAAGTCCCAAAGCCATTAAATAATAATAAACAGCCTTAGTGGAATTTAAAACTTAAAGGAAATGCGAAAAGGTTTAACATGTTGGTTGAGAAGTACTAGTATTTTTAAAAAGACGGCAAATTCTGAAAACGTGAAATGTCGTTGTAAATGCGAGGAATAAATTTAAATTCAATTGTCAGGTGATAGCGTAATCATAGCCTCTTGTGCACATTAAGAAAAATATCCTTTCATCAATTGTTTTACATATTTCTGGTATTGAAAAACAATTTTTTCCAGATCGTGCTTTAAATACCGGTGAAGGGTTAACGATTTTAACTATTTGCAATCGATCGGTGCTAACTTTAGATCCTGTTCTATGTATGTATCAAAACCTTCAACCTAAGGTTTTTCTTAAAAGCATTTACCGAAGAAGTGAGCTTTTGGATATTATTTCTAATGGAAATGGCCGTCATCTGCTGTCCGTTATGTTTCTGAATTCTGGATATGCAAAAACAATATTTTTAAAAAGTATCTGACATACTTCTAATTTAACATAGGTTGCTCTGGGTGACCATTTCCACAGTATCTTGTACGCATTTGTTAAAGTTTCCAGTTTTCACGTTGTAAAACAGAAATATGGAGAGAAAAGTTTATTCCTGCGTTTTTTGGCAAAAACTTCAAAAACTTGCCTAAAATAATTTTAAAGCTGCATTAGTTGCTTCTTGTTGGAAAAAATGCAATTTGCCTTCATATGATTTTCTTTGAATTACAATCCAACTTTCCGGTTCCAGAAAGCAATTTATTTGAAACCTTTCTTGCTTCTTTTAATGTTTTTTTTATGACACAATGGAAAAAGCTATGGACTTTGCCCTGCGATATTAAATAGCTAATGAAATATCTCGGATTTCCGGCAATCTCCGACCTCGCTCAAATGTGTTTTCTAATTGAAGGGCTTTCTGAGCCTTAAATCCGCTAACCAAACCAAAAAATATATGCTTAACTATTCACTCATATTTTGATCACAGATTTCATGATTTAGTTCATCGCATGTATGCATATGATGAGTTATGGTCGTTGTCTGTTTTTGGATATAGAAAATATGTAACTTAACTAAGCATACAGCCACATTTTTGAGGAAACTGAATGTCGAAACTAAAGACCCGCGATGAATTTGAATCTTGTCGAATTTTATTTAAATTGGTTGTTTTGGCAGGTTTTTATAATTAAAGGAACCCAGGTGTGGAAATATCGGTGGTAGCGAAAGGGAAATCGAATTCATGAGTACAGCCCGCGCTCTAACCAGCTGAGCTAAGAGGTCACACTGAGATACGTGAGGTTAATCACGCTTGGATCAAGTTACCCGCCCAGCCTACTGTTACTTATGGAATCCATAAATTATTATACAGTCCAAATATGATTTCCTAAGCAATCAATCTAGAATCCACTAGATGACTACGAGACGCACTGAATCAGTGATAGTGTAGACAGGGTTTCACTAGGTATTTCTTTGATGAAAGTTGTCATCCTTTATATATTACAAGGTAGGAGGTTGCCTGCAAGGGCGTTAAGCCTCTGTCTAATGCCTGGCACTTACATGGCACGGAGCCCTATGCGCAATTATGCTCCGGCTTGCAAGCAAATTTCCTTCCTATTTCTCTTCACTTAGGTCTGTTCTTGAATGCAACATTAATTTGAATGTTAGTGGGCACTGTAAGTAAACTATCACAGTCTGTCTAAAAGCCCCAGTACACTGGTTAAGCAGACTGCCGTTGCACGATATTTAGGATTCCATTGTTAATTTGCCTGACTCAAGTTACCCCTCGTTATTTGTCTTTTGAGTAAATAACCCAGAGTTTCAGCATCATATACGATCAGCAGGATGATGTAGGCTCAGGATGTCTCTTCTCTTAAGCCAACTGCATGACAACATTAGCAAAGTAACTAGCGTCCCTATGACTGCAGCCCGAATCAACAGGGAGACCACAATCAGCCCAACCTTCAGGCCCCGTCACGCGTAGAAAGAGGTTCAGTTGGACGCCAGTTTAGAGGCTAGTGTAATCTGTACAGAAAAACTGGAGAACAGGTTGGAGCAAGTTGGCAGCCGGACGAGAGCCAACCTCCATTGCCATGAGGGCTGACGCTTCGTGTCTAAGTGAGGCCTGCGTCACAGGGCCTTGTACAAGAGGATGTCTGATACAGCCCTGACGTTGATTGGCTGTTTTGGATAACCGTGATTGGTCGAGGACCAGACTGTCATTGGTATGCACTTGCAAGTATGCGCAAGCGGCATGGCGTTACGACAGGTGCCCGGAGTAGAGCCACTATACGGCCTTGGTCACTAGGGCAGACTTTACGGGTATTATTCCTCCTCCGCGATAGAGACATGGTTTTCCTCCACTACCTAGAGTATAAATCGTTCTACACGAAGTGCATTTCACAATTAGTGCCGGGCTTTTCATGGCTCATTCGACGACTTTTATGGCCTGTTTCCTCACATGTTAGTATAATTCAGTCTCGCTGGATCTCGCACCGTATTCTCACACGGTCTTCCGTTTGAGTATCAACTTATCATGGTGATGCATCTTCACTGAAAGGAATCTACAAGAGAGAGGCTGGTATTGTGAATCCTTTACTGCCATAGACGCCCTCTGGACGAATTTCGTTTACTGTTATGAGCATCGTTTGACCGTCAAAAGTGTCCTCACCTTTTTTAAGTTATTTTATGAAAAACCCGGTGTATGCAGTAGTCCCTCTAGGCAGAAGAACATTACCAACAAAGATTTTCTTGAATTCTCCCGGTGAAAGTTGACTGCAGGTGATGATGAACGTCCCAACGTTTGCCGCTGCACTCGTGTGTGGATGTCTACAATTGGATGAGCAGCGCACGCAAGGCTGCAGTCACCCGGACCAGTGGTCGGTCTGCTTTCAAATGTAAAGGGGTAATCTGACCTGATGAAAGACCATTAGTTTTGGATGATGGCGATGATTTTCATGAGCTGCACAATGGCTAGTATGCAACCGGGAGAGGACGTGAGACAAGTCCTTTTTTCGAGATATCCACTCCCATGCTGAAAACCACTATCTAGATCACAAGGTTTTTTGATGGCTTAACGCCTGCTATATCCCTGGATCGCATTGTACACACTTATTTTCTTTTCAATTATTTAAAATTGCAATTTCATGAAATATTCTCCTGATACCCACGTTCCTTACCTATGCTAACTGAACGTGGGCTAATCGTTGACCACACTAAGGATGCATTTGAGCGCCGCAGTTTTGCATTCAGTCCTGTGAGCTTGTCGCAACCTCGTCTCCCGGCTGTTACATACGTTCTGTGTCTGGTTTGGCAGTTTTTTATTTTGGTTCCGAATGGGCGACCTGAAAAATCTTGTTTGATCTAACTATCATCGCCTCCTGCGGTACGTCTGATTATTCCGCAAAGGAGCACTGGTTGCAATAGTTGTTGCACACAATCTTTTCCCTCCTTTCCGTCTTACCTCCCTCAGCTCGCTCCAACATCCTCTTCCGACCACCCTCTCCCACAACTTTCTGAGGACAGCAACAAGCTCTCCTCAGCCTGAGCAGGTCAGTTTTTGCTCAGAGTCACATAGTGATTCTGTGGAAGGGGCAATTGCTTCGGCACTCTTTTCCTCCCGCGCCACCGCCACCACGACTCCCTAAATTGAACATGACGAGTACGTCGCCAGTCGCCGCCGGCCCTCTGTCGCATACTCACTCTGGACATTACAGAACATGGACAGGGGAACTGACGGGCTTGAAGTCAGCAGGTCCCATCCACGCTCTTCCTCTCACACGCACAATATTGCCTCATTTTGCTCTCACCGGGGTTGTCTCAAAGTACGGCTTGCTAAAAAAACCTGGCTTTGCCTGCTCGTAGCAGTCATACGCCTTTTTTTCTGTTTGTGAAGAGCTGTTTTCCTATGCTTCATCCGCGAGTGTGAACGGCCAAGACTACGGCGATGAAGAGAGGTGCAATTGTAGCACTATCCGACCGGAAAACCCATGGTGACATTTTCTGGATCAAGTTGCAACATCTGTTTGGAAAATCAGAAGTCACTCTCCCTCACCCCCTGACTTCAGCATCATCTTTTCTGCCCTTATTCAAAATCTTAATGCTCTACGTTTGTCCTTCCTTCCAGAATGATGCGACAGTTGCGAAAAATTATTTTTAGGCAAAATTACTCAATGTGTAAAATTCAATCGTTGTGAGTGGATGCTCACCGATCGGCTACAGAACTCACTCCCTCCGTTTTGTCTTGGGATTCACTCTCGAGCCCCTCCAGCAGCCACATAGCGGCTAGTATTGTAGCCAAAAACTAATGGAAAGATAAGGGAGAATTGAATGGTTATTTTTTTTCATCCAGGGTTAAGGTAAGACTCAGAGTTAGGTATAGAGTTAGGGTTAGGTTTATGCTTTGCTACTGTTTACCCTTCCAGGAAGTTTGCGATTGCCCACTGGGGAGGGGGTTTCATTTGCAGCGTCTTATCGTAATTTTTTAAAACCTAAATATAACTTTTCTTCAAGTATCAAAATTTCAAGACGTAGTTAGTTATTTCATGAGTACATTGAATAATATGTTTATGCGTGTTTTCAGTAAAATATATTTTGCATTAGAAGAGCATCACAGATCAGGTGGTGCACCACCCGAAGCTCGAACATGGTACCTAAGAATCAGAGGTCCAAAGCTCTAATCCACGGGCTCGTTGTCTTGCCGGTTTCGGTTGGCAATATAAGCATTGCTGTGTGAACGCTCACCGATCTATAACGGGACTCACTCATCCAGTTCTGCCATGGAGCAGTATAGGCAAAGCATAAGCTGGCTGATGGTAGCTAATAACTTCTGCTTTTTATTTCCTCAGAAATAAATCTCTTACTTGGCGTAAATTAGTTTATTTGAAGGCTTATAGACGATGACGGAAAGTTGATATGAATATTTGGGCCTACGTAATATTCATTAAACTGCCAACAGACAGTAAGTAGTATATTTAGGGGTTACAGGTGGAACCATAGTCCCGGAAATGGTTATTCCATTCTCTATGTCTTGGCTGTAAGGTTCCTTTAACAATCTACTTGTCAAAGTGACGTTACCTGAGCTAATCCCTGTGGAAATATTTCTTGCCAACTGAGACTGTGACACATGATTCGGTGGTTGCAGAAATTTAAATGTTTCTTCAATGCATATTTAACAATGTTGGTGATCACCTCGGTTGATGAACGCTCAACGACCGTTAACGCAACTTTCTTGTCCAACTCAGCCTTGGGGCTCTTTCTCGAGCCCCGCCAGCAGCCGCACAGCAGGTAGTAGTAGTAGTAGAAGTAGTAGTAGTATAGGAGGCAGATAATCAATGCCCAAAGAGACAAAGGAGACTGCAATTGCCATTTCTTGCTCATTAGCAATCACCGGCAAATTAAACACAACCCCAGGTGCTGCCCCAACCACCAACTGTCCACGGGGCCCAAGTTCCAATTAGGAAAAATTAGAGCTGCAGCACTAATAGGAATCAGATTGAAATAAACGATTTACATAATTAAATTTCAAAAAATTAATTAAAAGTAAAGCTATAATTTCAATTAAATAATTAAATTTTATGAAGCAGAGAGAGTAATGCCAGATGCATTTACCAGCAGTTTGTGCCCTTAGATGCTCAAACCGCGAATCACGACTCTTATTCTGTTTGATTAGTTTAAAACAAATGGAAGTTTGCCTTGTGTGTTTTGTTCTTTAGGTGTTTCCAGTTCAACAATTGCCAGAAAGCCGACAAAAAATATTATTTTTAGGTTTTCCCACGTTTTTAAGGAGGAATTCGAAAGTCCATTACACACTTGAAATTTCTTAATTCGCTGATTTTAAAAGGTTTTCGCAAAAAACCCTGATGTGGATATCCCATGAGGGCGCTAAGTGAAAGTTTCTTCACGATGATGTTCCTCTCCAATCCTGGTCACATTTTAACCCATCACTGCCGGCCGAAGGAAGATTGGCAGAAATGCAAACAGTTGCAGTTCTGTGGAAAAAAGCTCGGCTCCCACGATACAAGGTATATTCTCTGAGATTGGGTCAAAGCCCTGACTCCGAAAATATGCGTATGTTGATCTGTTGACTAGAAATATGAGCCTGCGTGGTATTTCAGTTGGGCCTGCCAGGTGATCTCATGAAATATGCATATACGATTAAGTGAACCGTTAACCGAAATTCTGAGATATGTTTTCGATTATAGGGGACTACTAAGGTGCATCTCCAAGTGTGTTCAATACAAGTCGGAACTTGAGTAGATGTTTTAAAGCATGACTATAAACTTCATTCAGGTAAAAGATTTGAGGAGTAGATAGGCTGGAACAAATGTATACAAGAAGGAAGATGTATACGCCCATTTTACAAAATATATTTGAATGAATAAGAGCATCGAAAATCAATGAAATTTGTCATGTTTTATAAATAATCGTTTGTACCATATGTGGAGTTTGTCCATATTACCTAAAAGTAGCTTATTCAAAAGCCCGCAATTTAAAGAGGTAACGTAGAAACGTCATAGGAAGCAGAATACAAAAAAGCTGTGTGAAATAAAAGACCGCGGTTTACTTGGGAAATATTAAGCTTCCCGTTTTTCTAGTTGCTTGCGAATATCGCTTTTCTCCTTTCTTTTGTAGGCTTCTTGCAATTAGCATAGTATGCTTTTTGAACGCGTACGATCAAGTATCGTACTTGCCCACAGGGCTCCAACGGTACACGAGAAGAGGAACGTGAGTTAAATTTCAGGAAGGCTAAATATTCCCCTGTCCTAACCCTATCACCAACCCCCACCGTAAAGTCAACTAAATCCCTAATCATAAGCCTAATTTCAATGGAATTTTGAGCAAAACCTACTCTACTACGGGCGCTTTTTGTTCCCATGTCCCGTCAGGGGGGAGGGTCTTATAAGCAAGCCCTACCCGATCGAGTTTTCAAAAGAATACTTGAGGCGACGCACGTTTCATGAACTGATAGGTTTTTACTGAAAGAGCAGCATGGAAGGTTATTTTATGAATTACAAAATCATTCAGGAAAGTTCTTGGCTGACCTGACTATCGGTTTGACGTGTGGCCACCGTTACAAGTGAGTTCATAAATGCTACCTATGAAGGCGCAAAATTTTAAGATATTATTTATCCCTATAATTTGAATAATTTTCCTAAGGCTGATGCATATAAGGTGAGCTGTGTTGCATGTCGCCATGCGTAAACCGTGTTTGTAATATTACTGCCAACTTTTGAAAGTAGGAATATTGCGCAACGTTTGTGAACTAACTGATCCGTCAATTTTTACTGATAACCACTGGTCAATCTCTGATTGAGTTGCTTTTAGACAAGCAAGGTCTCAGACTACCATCCAAATTATTTCAGTGTATTTTTTGTTCAGTATGTTTGAGGATAGTAGGCATTGCCTTTTAAGATTTCTCGTCTTTTCTCAGGGAGAGTTCGTACGATGTTTAGCTTTCACCGTACCAGCAGAAATGTCATGAAGTATAGATAGGAAGCTTTTTATCTATTCTTGTTGGAAACTGATTGTTTACCTAAACCATCGTTAACCCTATACATAACGAAGTTCAAAAAGATGACCTGTTTTAGTTAAATATGAAATTGCAATGTCCATATTGATGTTTGAAAATATTTAACCAGTTATATATTCCTAATCCCTTATCCATGTTAGGAAGTGACAAAGCATTTGACAAGTTGTTTCATTTTTTATCATGAATAAGCCACGCTATTAATGCCTGATGTAAAGTTAATTTGACAAAACCAAAAAAATAAACTGTCATTTTGCATAAAATATTACCGTGCATTTGCTATCTCAGGGAATATAGACCAAACTTAAGAAACGTGTCTTTGGGACGAAAAAGCAACTATGCAGGATTATAATATAAAAGATCTTGCAACATAATTCCGTGATTTTTCAGTCCAATCAGGATGACGCCTTTTTAACGAGCTTCCGTTCGGCAGCCTTCATAGACTGGAGCCTGTAAAAAGGCTACTTAAGCACTATGTGCTTTTCACATTTATGTTCACTTTCCCTGTAAATGCAAACATATTTCATGTAAATAGTGCACTAGCTATTCCTTCCTGTACTCAGTTGTTATAAACCTGCGTCTTCTTCCAAGTTTATACTTAAGGAAAGGGTATCTTTCGATTTTAAAAAGTTCAGTCTTTGCCATCGTTTAATGCCGCGAAATGTCCATTCATAAAATATCGTATTTATCAATTTATTGAGGTGCCTTAAAATTATAGAACATTTCCTCCTCCATCGCAAAATGATACGAATAGTATGAAGCTTCTTACTCACTGCCTATAAAAATGGGCAATTGTTCTTTGACGTCTAGTATGGAAACCCTGATTGCAATTTTAAGGACAGGTTGGGTATAAACGTATTCAGCAGTTGAGAAAGTTTTTTTAAACCGAAGGTTACATTCCCTCAGTTATAAAACGTGAACTTGTCGCCATTCGGTATCAAATAGGTGCAATAAAGAAAATTTTTGTCTGCTTCCTGTAAAATGTATTCGAATTCATAACAGCATCGAGAATCACTAAGAAAATTCCATACTATGAATTCAGCCATTTTTAAATATTGTACTCTATGCGGGCTGCCGACACGAAGCTCGTTCAAAAGCCGATATCCTTATGTGACTGAGGCGTCATGGGATTATCATGCAGGATAATTAATAGTATATCTTTACTAAAGTAATCTTTTCGAAACAAAAACATATCTTAGAGTTAAGGGTAACATTTCATGGCATTTCAATGTAATTTTACCGTCTTCACTTAATTTGCTTTTCCTTCCCATTAAAATAGCGACTACTGCAAGACTTATTGGCACGTAAACATTCGTTTTTTTGAAATATAACTATTCCAGTTTCCTAGCGATTTTCAGAAATAAATTATTCCCTTCTTTATGTGGTTATCATGTTTGGAAGCCACAAGAAGCTATGAATAAGCCGTCAGAAAACTGGCGATACTGAAATTCCTGTATTTGTTGCTTGTATCATCGCAGGAACAAGGAGCTTCCCCAATTCCCCGACTCTAGAGAGTAATTTCTCCAAAGGTGTTGTTTCATTCAGAGTTGCAGAGGTAACTGGGGCTTTCGTTGAGAGTGAGAGACAGTCAGCGCTGCGGCGGCTGATATGGTGAAGGCAATTTGTTTGCAAATGACCGGAAACTAGATCAGCCACATTGGTACCCGAAGCCGAGGGCAAAAAGAAAACCGCAAAATAGGACGTTAGAGCAGGAGGCCAATCACCAGACTATACCCTCCCTCATACTGTGAAATGGAAAAAAAACAAGACGGTGTCTTTTCTGACTAGATTTCAAACGATTGTTATTTTCAACCGAAGTGCCTTTAACTGCGCACATGGCAGGGGGCCAAGCACTGCGATGGTCTGCATGTAGCTCGCAATACACAGAGCAGCTTCATGCTGCCCCAGCCTTTTTCACTGGAAGCTACCCACGTCTATGGACAGCGCACGATGCCATTCTGATCGACCTTTCTCCGACACGGAAGACGCATACCTGTAGTCCGAAATTTTATGCAACAAACACTCATTGGAGTGCACCTGAGGCATACTCGAGAAGTCAGTGGGCCGACTAGGAGATGTATTTATCTTTAAAATGTCATACTTTGAGAATTTGGACTGCAGTGGAAAACGTCAACCTATCATAAAATATGTGATTCCTGGGAAGCGCTGGAAACATTGATATCCAAGAGAGAAAAAAATCAACCCAATTGACTGCATGTCTGTTTTTTTAAATGCATATACGGTGAGTGTGTATAAAAGGGTTGTACAACATAGCATCCAAAATGATATTCTGGGTCTGTAGGAAAGGACCGGGTAGATCAGGAAATGCACGGACTGAAAGCTGAAAGAAAGCGATGTACACTTTATGTTGCGCGAACGAGCTGGGCCGGCTTTATCCTCAAACTTCCACAACAAATTCAGGATTTACGAAGGAGAACCCGGCAAACTCTGTCTGCGTAAGGTTCATGATGAAGAGCTTGTCGGTGGGAGTAAACTCAGTGGACATCTCTGTGAAGGCGGGATCAAAGTTGCTGATATCACGTTTGTCAACCTTTGTAATAAGAAAGAAGAATGCATGAGACGTTGGACGGCAGGCTGGATTTCAATTCACTTAACCGACGTCAAAAAGTAAAATCAGTTATTTTAATTAGGCTTATTTGTCTGTAATAAGTGTCAATAGCCAGCTAAAGATGGATGATAGCCCAGAAATGGCTATACCAGCCCCCTTTCCCTGGGTGTTGATGCCAATCTGCGTATATCACTAGCCGCTGTGCTACTGTTTACGGGATTGAGGGTGAGGCCGCCGTCATAACGGGATGAATGAGACCCTTACCGATCTAAGAGCACTTATTAACCATACAGTGCGTGACCTATCTCATGCAAAGTGCCGACATTTTCGAATGACAAGTAATCAGTCGCAAACCGCACCCACACATATACGAAACCTTTGAAATAATAATGAACAACCCTATCGGAGTTTAAAACTTAAAGAAAGCAGTTAAATAAATATTAAATTGTTTCAAAATGTCAACTATATTTTTTAAAAAGCTGCATAGGGCGAAAATGTGCTAAATCGCTGTAACTGTGATTCCTACAGTTTAATAGAATTTTCAGTTGAAATCGTAAACATATCCTTTCGTACATATTAAAAGAATTTTCCTTTCGCCAAATGTCTTTATTGGTATTTGTGATATTGGATGCCAATATGTGTTAGGTCTTCCTTGCAGGGTTTTCAAGCAACTGGTCATACAGTAAGATTCCGTACTATATATTTATCAAAACCGAATAAAAGATTTTTTGGATACTTCTTTTGCGTCATGTTTTTCGATTCAGCTAAGCATGAAAATTTCCTGAGGAGAAAAATGAACGCTTACGGCACAATTTTGCCAGTAATATGCCAAAGATAAATTTAAAACTTTTATAATAGCGCACCTCTTTAGAAAGAGCTTTAAATAGATATAAGTTACTTTACATTTTTCCAAGGTTGCCAAGGTGAAATGTGGAAGTTTAACCTTTTTTTACTTCTCTGAAATGAAGTCATACATTAACTGCCGAAAATGAAGAACCCACCTTTCGCTTCATACCTAACCATTTTCACTATATTTATATCTTTAAATGCCACATTCGAAGATGCCAAATGAAACATGCTAACCTTCTGCCCATTGTGTTTCCAAATCCTGGATTAGCAGAAAGTATTGTAAAGTAGCGAAAATTCCCATTGAAAAATTAGAAAAACAATTTAGCGAGCATACGTTAGCTTTCGATAAATTCTCATCAGGTATTGTATCGCATGCTTCCACTTTTACAAAGGTTGCTTTAGGCATCCAACTCCACAGAAAAATTTGTGCGTATTTTGTTTACGGTCCTAATTTTTGGGGTAGTAGAATAAATACTAGTAAACAAGTTCATTACTATATTTTGTGTCGTCAAACGCCAGAAATTTGTACATAATAATTTTTAAAGCCGAATTTATTTCTTATTTCTAGAAAACAATGCAATATCCTACACTTGGCTTCACGTGATTTTCGTTGAATTAATATCTTATTTTCCGCTTATAGAGGGAATTTATTTGAGAATTTATATGCGTATATTAATATTCTTTTATATTAAAATGCATAAAAAATATAGAGTTTGCTGTACAATATTAAATAATGTAGGAACTTTCTTAGATGTCCGGCAATCTCCGATTTTGTCCCAATTCTGCCTATTTTCATTCAATAAATTGGATTGAACACGCAGGTTTTCGTAAAAAGCTATTCTGAGCATCAAATCCACTTAACAAACCAAAATAACGATACAGAATTTAGGATAAATATTCAGTAAAATTTCAATCACAAACTGCACGAGTTAGGTCATAAACTATAGATGGATTTATATATATAATTCGAGGAAAAGAAGTTCTTTGGGAATCAATAAGTAACTTTATTAGGTAAATTTTCGACGCTGGTCATCGTCAGACGTGAAGTAAGTGCGCCAAACAGTTAAAATTTAAAATGGGCCAAAAAATCGATTCTGTTTTGTCCATCCTGCCAAAGGTTGCCATGCCCAGTGTCCAATTCAATGTTGCGTTTCAAGCAAGATTTAGCTGAGTAAATGGCTCAAAAAGTCTCGGCCTTTCTTAGGTTGACAGGAAGCAACAATGTGGGTTTTTTCCTAGGCAAAGCTGTGCCCAGTTTTCAGCATAGGCCTGACAGCTGGAGACAAATGGTTTCGCCTCCTTACGGCCAACCGATGTTTTTGTATGTGTGTGGAGGCCAACTTTCTTGCCTGACCACAATACACTATATTGCAACTGTGAGGGTATGCCATTGAGATAACACGTTTGTTATCGTTAAAAAGAATCAACTAGAAACGCTGTATAGCGTTATTTACTCAACGTTATAAGGTATCAACTTCACGTTCGAAAGAGAAGTTGACAGTAAACGCCCATTTGTGACATCCTCGTAAAGCGCAAGACATTTCACACATCGGTTTACCGCAAAGAAGCTTATCAGGAATTAATCCTTCATTGCCAGAGCAACCATCCTGCCACTCAGAAACGGAGTACTGTTATCACTCTACTCAATCGAGCAAAGACGCACTGTTCCGATAACGAGCTCTACCAGAGCTAACTTAGTTATTTGTTCAAACTATTTTCCAGAAATTTTTATCCAAGAAATGTTGTTTCGTCGATGCATGAGACCAAGGAAGACAAGTAACTAGATTGCTCCGATCAAGCGCTCAAACCAAAAAAACTGTGAACACTTCCGTACATCAAGAACGTGTCCGAACTCGTTGAAAGACACTTGAAGAATCATCTAATCCAAGTGACGCGTAAACCAACGACAACATTGCGAAATCAGCTTATACAACCTCAGGATAACGTTGGCTATTTGGATAAAAAAAGTCTGTTACAAGATTCCATTGACAGTTGCAATGCGTTGCATTGTAGTTAGACAGAAAAGTCAGCCTCCATAAACATAAAAACATCAATTGACAAAAAGCAGGCGAGCTCATGTCTCAAGTTGCCATGTATACGCTGGAAACTGGGCACAAATGTGTCTGGGACAAAACCCACATTGTTGCTTCCTCTCAATCCAAGAAAGGCTGCGAACATTTGGAAGCCATTTACTCAAACGATTCATGCAGTAACCTACATATCGAATTGGAAACGGTAATGGGCAACCTGACAGAGAGTGGGAAGAGGTGACAACCAATCCAATGACAGCCACTGGCAGGAAGGACTAAAAATATCGATTTTTGGCAAGTTTTAAATTTTTACTGTTTGGCACAAATACTTTACGTCTGAAGATGACCTGCGGAACCGGCGTCGAAAATGAAGCTTTAATTGCTTCAAGCCATTTCTCAAAGAACTTCTTTTCTTTGAATTCCATTTGTGATGCTAATTTTCAATATATATATGAAATATATATATGAAATTGAACCGAAAAAGACAAGGGAGACCGGAATGGCCATTTCTGGCTTATTAGCATCATCAGTCAGTCATACCCATCCCCATGTGGCACACTAATTCGAACCTGCGACTTTTTCTTTTTGAATCGAACGCTCTACCATTGAGCCACGGGCTCGTTGTTTTTTGGTAGAGCATTCGACTCAAATACCAAAGGTCGCAGGTTCGAATCCCAGGTGTTCCACACTTGAGATTAGTACTGGCTGATGACGGCTAATAATGCCAGAAATGGCCATTCCTTCCCTCTTGTCGGTTCAATTTCATCATATGCTACAAGTCGCTATGCGACCGCTTGCGAGGGCTCTAGTCTGAGCTCCAGGGCACAACGGAACATACATGTTCCTTAAGCAGATCGGTGAGCCCCACACTATCATATATCTATATATATAGGAGAAAATACGGACCCCAGGTATTGAAATGGAAGGAGAAGATAAGGTGATCTCTGTGGTAGAAGATATAATTGTCTGACCTTTCACACTCATACTCGAGCGCATCATCGGAGATAGAGAATAGGGGGAACTACATGGTATAAAAAGGTCTTTCGTGCTCACTTGCGATAGGTCTAACCACCTCGTTTCTCATTAGTCCTCCTCTCATGCGCCAATGGTGCTTGACGGCCTCATAGGGCACTGGTAGGTCAATGCTGCGGTTGATAGAGTTGGCGTCTGACTGCCAAGCTTCGATGACTTCCCTCGCCAATCTTTTTTCGGCTCGGCCGAGCACTAGAGCACCGTCAAAATCGAACCGGTGGTTGTTTTCTAGACTATGCATGGTGACGTGTGATCGAATATCCTTTCGCCTTACGGTCAAAGTGTGCTCGTGCATGCGCGTACTTAGTCGTCTGTTGGTCATGTCGCACTAGTTTGCCGGGCAGTCTAGACACCTCAGGCGTTATTTACCATGACAATGGTCTCGATTATGAGTGTGAAACGTCCGAAAATTATATCTTCTACCCCAGAGATCGCCTTATCTTCTCCTTCCATATATATATATATATATATCCCAGCGTATGACACTCACTGATGTGGTTATGATCACACTTGATCCCATTACGTCCACGCGCCAGCTAGCCACTGGCGATGAACGAACGTTGTGTCATAAGACACATGCCACATATAATTTATAGGTATGTTGCTATAGGTGCAACAGGCAACACGTAGACAGCTGTTTCACGGTCGTTACCGATCATCAGTACGTCATATGCCTTGTGCAGTGAGGAATATATACATGTCAAACAAGCGTATAACACTCACTGATGTAGTTAGGATCACACTTGATCCCATTACGTCCACGCGCCAGCTAGCCACTGGCGATGAACGAACGTTGTGTCATAAGACACATGCCACATATAATTTATAGGTATGTTGCTATAGGTGAAACAGGGAAGACGTAGACAGCTGTTTCACGGTCGTAACCGATCATCAGTACGTCATATGCCTTGTGCAGTGAGAAATATATATACATGTCAAACAAGCGTATGACACTCACTGATGTGGTTAGGATCACACTTGATCCCATTACGTCCACGCGCCAGCTAGCCACTGGCGATAAACGAACGTTGTGTCATAAAACACATGCCACATATACTTTATAGGTATGTTGCTGTAGGTGCAACAGGCAAGACGTAAACAGCTGTTTCACGGTCGGTACCGATCATCAGTTCGTCACATGCCTTGTGCAGTGAGGAATATATACATGTAAAACAAGCGTATGACACTCACTGATGTGGTTAGGATCACACTTGATCCCATTACGTCCACGCGCCAGCTAGCCACTGGCGATAAACGAACGTTGTGTCATAAGACACATGCCACATATACTTTATAGGTATGTTGCTATAGGTGCAACAGGCAAGACGTAGACAGCTGTTTCACGGTCGTTACCGATCATCAGTACGTCATATGCCTTGTGCAGTGAAGAATATATACATGTCAAACAAGCGTATGACACTCAACATATATATATATATATATATATATATATATATATATATATAAACAGGCGTATACAACAGAATTTATTGGTATAAACAAATTTCGTGACGACTTATCAACTGCAAATCGTCTTTGCATAACACAGATGACAAATGAAAATAGACAGCAGTTTGAATTAACAGAAACTAAATACATAACAGCAAGGGCCAGAGGACAACATTAAGAACTTCAGGAAAAAAAATGTGGGGAGAAGCTAAGACAACTAAAACCATGAATCCTCTAGGGTGAAAATCACTAGGGTAATTGTAGATTGATAACATGGTCTAGTTGCTTGCAAAGATTGGGTTTCTCCCTACGTATATACGCTGCTTCCAAGTTGTGCAAAGTCCGCGGTGTTCACGCCCGAACAAGTACTCGGTAAGCTGTTTTGAGGTCTACATAGTGACCACTGTCTAGTAGATGTTTAGTAATCGAAGAACGTGGTAATTAATTTTCTTGTTTAAACAACCAATTAGGCAAATGTTCAGCGGCTCTGGTTGCTAATTGCCTTTGCGTTCGCCCAATGTACTTGCATCCACAAGTACACGTTAATTCATTAACAAAATTTTGGGTAGCGTTCAACGGCAAGGCATCCTTTGGATGGTTCATTGGCAGGCTTCTAGTATGATTGATAAAGATGAGCTGAGCTGCATTGCATGTTCTTACTATGATGCAGCAACACGCTACCTTTCGTAGACGTCCTCATGTTCAGAGAGGATGATGGCTCAATAAGGCGCTCTGTCTTCCACAAAAATACTTGGAAAGGGCAATACTTGCACTTTGAAAGTTTTTTACCAGTACAATGGAAACGAACTCTGGTACATACTCTTTTTCAAAGGTCGAGAAATATTCGCTCTAGTGAAACTCAAGATACAGAAATTGCCTGCATCAAATCAGTCTTACTTAACTGTGGATATCCTGCACGTTTCATTTAAAAATATAGCAACACCTTACGGCCAAAAGTGGTGGAACATTCAGTTTCAAAAAAGCCCGTTAGCATATACTAACCATTTAAGGGTGACAGTATTTCTAAAACAATCAGGCGACGATTATGCTGCGCCATAGGAAGAACATAAAATGCAGCTCAGCTCATCTTTATCAATCATACTAGAAGCCTGCCAATCAACCATCCAAAGGATGCCTTGCCGTTGCACGCTACCCCAAATTGTGTTTATGAATTCACGTGTACTTTTGGACGCAAGTACATTGGGCGAACGCAAAGGCAATTAGCAACTAGAGCTGCTGAACATTTACCTAATTGGTTGTTTAAAGAAGAAAATTAATTACCACGTTCTTCGATTACTAAACATCTACTAGACAGTGGTCACTATGTAGACCTCAAAACAGCTTACCGAGTACTTGTTCGGGCGTGAACACCGCGGACTTTGCACAACTTGGAAGCAGCGTATATACGTAGGGAGAAACCCAATCTTTGCAAGCAACTAGACCATGTTATCAATCTACAATTACCCTAGTGATTTTCACCCTAGAGGATTCATGGTTTTAGTTGTCTTAGTTTCTCCCCCACATTTTCTTTCCTGAAGTTCTTTATGTTGTCCTCTGTCCCTTGCTGGTATATATTTATTTTCTGTTAATTCAAACTGCTGTATATTTTCATTCGTTATCTGTATTATGCAAAGACGATTTTCAGTTGATAAGCCGTCACGAAATTTGTTGGTACCAATACATTCTGCTGTATACGCCAATTTTTAATTCATACCCGGGAAAAATGCTTTATATATATATATATAAACGCAAAACAGCTGACTCCAAGAGTTGAGATGGAGAAAGGGTTTAAGGCGACTTCCCCAGAGCGTGGATCGAACCGATAAACAAAGTCGATCCCGATAATCGTGGTTGTATTTTAATTTGAGCAAAGTATACACTCATTGTTTATCAGTTAGTTAAGCAAATATTGCCCACACACTAATATTTTATGTTCTTAAAATTGGTGAGTTTTGGCTTATATCTAAATCCAGAAGAAAATGGCATAACACATGATCTTGTCAAGAACAGACCTAAGCAAGCCGTCTGGATTTAAAACGACACAACTTTTTCAAATCAGTTCTGTTTTCTATAGCTTCAGAACTGTCGAACTGAAATCCCCGGTGTAATTCAAACTTGCATTGGGAGATTTTAAAAACCTTGCCGATTTACCAAGAGCGATAATCTGCTAACTAACGTGTACTGATTTTGCGCCCATTTTTTGTTACTAAAACCTGATGTCTGCCAATCCTTTCGGGGTGTAACCTAAATCTGAATACAATATGGAACCTGGGATGTGAGAGAGCTGACAATGTGACACATACATAAGTGACGAACCACATGGACCTAGTACGCGCAGGGAAGCCGAAATAGTGATTTGTTCATCAGTATTCCCATAGCCATTTATGCTATGCTGCCTATGAAGTGCACATTCATCAGGAGACATCCGATTAACATGAGCGCTTTAATGCCTTCAAATGTCTTAAAGAGTTTTCGAACAGCTTATGTTTAAAAAAATATTTAATTAAAATACACATTAACTAATGCTTTCATTTGTCCGTAAGTTCCAACCATGAACGTCCTGCAGTTTATCTAAAACGGTTTCGCACAATAAATCTTTTCCTATAAAGAGGCCTCTTTGATTAAATTAAACAGCATTTCAGCATATGATCTAATTTATCAAATCAGCGTAAATTTACTAAACGTTTCTAATTTTTTATAAACCTGTCCAGATGTATCGACTAAAGATTCTCCTTAGTAATGAAGGAACTGCAGGTTTGTGAAAACACAAGAGAAGTGGTTGCTATGCCACGGCCTGCCTTTTACAGTTGACAGCTCCGGAATGCATTTCGAGTAGTAGCAATTAGTGCCGGCATTATCTGACCAGCCAGTTGTTGCAGTATGCAGATGTGATGCGGTGGTGTGCCTGTGAAAATTATCGGCTCCCGCGGGCATCGCCGGTGGTTCTACTAGGTGCGATAATTGCTCGCAGCTGACGAACTGACTATCGCCATCCATGTGGGCTCGTCGGCGATAAGGTTCACAAACAATGGCACCAGGAACATTGGTCATTCGCATGCTCTCTGCTTGGCTAAATAATTTGTCTAGGCAAAGTCTCAACGCCAAATACGGAGCGGCTGGTCATTGCGCTTCTCAATCGTTTGAGGAAGGGAAAACATGACTCATGTAATCCACAGCTCACGAAGTTGTCGCTTCCTGCGAGAATTTCAGTCTCATCGAGCGTGAATGTGTTGCTGGATCCCATCGAACGCGCCACGACTTTGCAACCAGTGTCTTTCCTCCTCACTGCTGCATGCTCGGACATCCGCGTCAAGGCTCGCCCTCCAGCATCTCCAAAATAGTTAATTAGTCCACAACCACACCACGGCCGGCAAACGACCCCTAGAAGCATCTCGCTATGGCAGTGAGTTGGCACCTTATGGTCGCCTCCCATGTCCAATGGGCACGAGAAGGAGGTTACCGGCTTCCAAGACTCTTTACGTACGAGAGTTTGTCAACACTTGTGTCCCATTTGATTTCGTCTGCTTTCTCATTTTCACACGCACTGGTTGACAAAGTCCCGCAGCAACCTTTTTTTCATAGAATCCGTCAAAGGTATTGATAGTCAGCAACTCTTTCTTCCGGTTCACTGCCAGAGATTAAAACTCCCTTACACGAAAATGTTTGCGGCTGATTGGATGGCTCATGCTGTTGCTCATTGCATGGCGTAGACATTGTTGCTTCTTGAATACTTTGGTTTGTAGTCCACCAAAATATTTCCATCCTCGGCCGCGCAAACACTATCGGCTAATTAAGCTCTTTTTCCAGAGGTTACGCCTCCTTCTTCACAACGAATGAAGTACCCAAAGCCCGAATATTCTTATCGATTGAATAAAATTAACTTGCTGAGTTGCATGCTGCTTGTCATGCAAACAACGGAGTAACAAAAACAAAAAAGCAAAATACTGTTTAAAAGCCTTTTTCGTAGATTTTGAGGTAAATATCCTCCAGACGTTAGTTTACTATGCAATGTGAGAGCTTAACAGGATTCAAAATGAGATCTAAAGAAGTCGACTTAATTTTTCCGAGGGTGGCAGACGGAAACATTTCTCATGATGACCAGCCACCTGGAAACTCATTACTTCATTTTCCTGGAGTACATTAGACAAAGACGCAATATCCTAGAAAGTTAATTGCATGATGAATTTTTTTTGTGTGTCCTTCCTACCAACTAGGACTTCACTTATACGAGGATCATAAGTAAATAAATACGTGATCACAACAATTACAATCTTCTTACTTAGATTTGTACCAGTAACCAGAAAGTGGCTTTCTTTGTTTACTTTCCGATTAAATCTTTGCGCACTTATATCCTTCGAAAGAGATATTTATAGGCTGGATTCGAGAGATGATATGAACAGTTAAGATAAAATCCATCAGGTACTGCGGTATTACAGCATAATATTTACAAGCTGTCAACAGACAGTCAGTAATATACCACTAGGTAATTATTTACCATACTGACAGTACAGGTACCAAAGGCAGATTAATAATGCCGACAAAGATAAAGGAGACTGGATTGGAGTAAATGCTTTGGAAAAGACCCTTTCGGGCACGCATGAATGTCCTCGGGAATTTAACAAGGTATTACAATACTAGTGTTATTATACCAGAAAACACAGGAGGAACGCTGGCAGACCCACTAATGAGCCTAAAACCTCGCAGCTGCATCAGGCAACAGCTCAAGATTGGGTTGTAAACTAGCAGTGTCAGTTTGTTACATAATTACCTAGCGGTATAGTACTGACTGCCTCAGACAGCTCACACGCCTGCCTGAGCTTTAAGCTAGTACGTATGCTGGCAGTATGGTAAGTAATTACGCAGACGCATGCTTTGTCAACTGAGAGCAGACTTCTGCCTCAAATACAACTGCTGATTATTTTTATGCTTATTAGTTTCAACAACTTGCCTATTGAATCTTTTCTCCTAGAAAAGAATCTAAGTTATCCTTTGTCGGTTTCCACACATGTAGTATATCGAGACCTTGGATGAGCTTCTTATCCGGATCAAGTTCAGAGAAGCCTACGAGAAGTCCTCTGGCGGGCCTGATTTATTCTTTTGGCCTTATAAGCCTCCACTGTCATATGCTACTGCATCTCGACGTGGAAGTTAGCGAATGTTCAGCTTGCATAATGTAGAACAGGTGCTTAACCACATCAGAAGAAGCAGCGAAGTGAGGCAAGGATTTTTGGGTAGAATGAGAGGGACTCTCAGACCAAGACTGAAGGACATCCTTCACTGCAAAAAGACCGTGGGTTGAAATTGTTCCGAAATTATTTTAGGCAAGTGAATAAGAGTAGCCAGTGACTCCCGCCAACTACTCTCGTAAGAGAACAAAACAATTTGAAAGAATCCCGAGTTCTTAACTTCACAACAAAAACACCACAACCAGGCAAATGAACGTGACAGTTAATTTTCGCAGACTCAAAAATTACCCTTGTTTTTCCAGAATAGGGCCATAATGGAGAACGTCAGTAGACTCCTGGTTGATCACAATTAAATCAGGTACTTATTGCCTAAGAAATTCCCTCACATGAGAGGATCTGTAAGATGGGGCAGTTGAAGTACACGACGGTCCCCTCCAACTTGCGCCGATACAGGAAAATGTCTGACAACTAAAAGACGATAGCCTTCTTAATTAATATCCTGACACAAAGATCAATCGGTTTTTTAGGATGCTTTCAACCATTGTAGGGTGAGCTTTTAACCTAAGAAATGTGTCAGATGAGACCATTTTAAAGATGGAGCAAATTGAAATTAAGGGCTGACCCATCCAAGATGCACCCGAGATAAGACGATATCTGACGATTCAATTCTACAGTGCCTAACCAACTGCCTCCCTGAACAATAACATATCATCCGAATATGTTTTTGAGTGTTTGCACCACTCTATTGCTAACAAACGCTGACGGAACATTTCACACATCCGTTTACCGCAAATAAATATATGCGGAAGTAAATCTACACTACGAGAGCAACAACTCAATCTCTTAAAAGAGCAGTACCGTCTAAGGTCTGCTACACAGAGTAAAAACAAATTGCTCTGACGAGGAAGTAACCCAGTCGAGCCCAAATTACCTGTTTGAATTATTTTTCAAAATGGTTACCCTAAAGATATGTACATTGATGCACGAAGCGACAGAAATCAAAAGAAAAATAATAAGGTAGTTCCAATCAGGCGCAACCTAAAAGAAAATATATGTAAAATCCCTCCTTGCATTAGGAATCTGTCTGAACTCGTTGAAAGTCCCTGCAAAAACTCCAAATAAAAGTTGCGCACAAACCGACGACTCCTCTGGTTCACCCTACGAATAGGGTTGGCTTTCTTGATAAGAAAGAAGTCGTCTACAAGATCCCGTGCGATGCCTGTGATGCCGTCTATTGTGACCAAACAGAAAAATATGCCGCCACACGCATTTAAGAACTTCAACTTGCGGTCACCAGGCGCGACCATTATTCCAAAGTGGTCATGCACACTCGATACGGGACACACTATCGCCTGGGACAAAACTCCCACTGTCGAAGCCTGCACCTCCAAGAAATGCTGAGCGTTTCTTGAGGCCATGCACTTCGATGATTCATATCGACATTAAGATGTCTAGTACAAAAATTACAGGGAAAAATCAAGGAGACTACAACAAATTAATAAAAACTGACGCACACAGTGGCCTCTTTTTGGCAAAAACACGAAGTGAGTATCGATTGTTGAACATTTCGGAGAGTTTAAGTGTTTTTGTACATTAACTCTAGTCTGACGATAACTTAGGGAACCAGCATCGAAATTTTACCAAGAAATGTTCCTTTTTTGTCTAAAAAATTATTAGCCTTCCAGTGATATTTCTTGGGATGCCCGTCCCCAAATCATACATTGAATCCTCTAATTTTTACTGATTGCTTTCAAAAACTAATGCATAGCAGATAAAAAGATAAGACGTTCATTTCTGTTCATGTAATTTCGCCTACGCAAAGCACTCTAACCCAAGACTGTACCTTAGGTCAAAATAAGTTCTGCCATTTGCATACCACTGACTGCAGAAATCCCAAAATCTGACCGTGTCCGTAACCTCTACAGTAACCAGTAAAAGTGAGTACTGAGTGCATACGCAAATTCTGCACGGGCAGCGACCGAGTGACAAACTTTTTATTCACTTCCCACATACTACTGATACTACTTAGGCATTAGCTGACCCCACCTCATAGAGTACAGTGTTCATAAAAGCATACCAGTGGGGTTTTCATATTTCTTGGGAAATTTAATTGCTCACCGGCAGCCCTTTTTTGGTCCTATTAAGAGAGCGAGGCGTGCTAGATAGGCATCGGGGTCTACGTGCTGCTCGATCGATTGGTGTTCCAAATCCGGATCTCAAAGAGGAACCATTTGATTCCCGATTTACTCCTGTCAAGAAGGTCTGTGTGGACAAAATCGGTGGCGTGACATTTCTCTTTTGCAGGCGTATGTGCCCGATAGTTTTGCTCACTCGCTTTGTCGCTAGTTGGTGTTCGGAGAGTCGGGTTAGCTGTCTTCTGCAGATAACGACAGAGCTATCAAGAACAGATAATTTTCTCTGGCTCAGGTTTACGGTTACCAATTGGAAGGTCACACTTATTCCTAACGATTGCTGAGGGTCTCGAAAATCTGTTGAAGAACTGATGGTCTTGCGGATGCGTGGGTGTCTCTGGAGGGATAACTGAGAGTTTTGTAGAACTCACTTTTCCAACAAACATATTTAGACTGTTCATTTGCAAGTACGAAGTTCCGCAGTCACTGTCCTAAATCTATTGTCAGTAGTTTTGTTCGAGCGTGTTTTAACACTTTTATACAGCATCTCAAACACATTGGGCTCAAGCGCGAGCAAACGGTCGCTTTGGAAAGTCCTAATATGTCCACGTTTTGGCAGTCTTTCTGGTTACCGCCCTTCCCAACTTTCATTGTTCCTGTCATTATCAGCAAAACAAATGGCAGATCCATTAGCGTTCGGGGTTGATTTTCAGCAAGGGTTAGCTCATAAAATTTGAACCGGAATTCTTAAGTGTATTTTAGATTAGAAAGAAGTGAAGGGTGGTGCAGCGAAATACGAAACCGGCTTTTAAGTGTTCTTCTTTCAGTCCAGCTACATAAACCATAACCGATAAAATGCTAATTAAGTACATGAGCATTTACACGTACTTCCCGTGCCCTGTTAAATGCAAGTATATGTTAAAGGCAAAGCACAAGACATTTCATCCGTCTTTTACAACGAGGTCCACCGTATGCTCCACGGAAGGGTGTTGCAGGGACGGTAACTTGAGCGTGATTTAGTGTAAATTGACAGTAGATTTGCGCTGCATCTACCATACTCTCTCCTCCTCACCCACCTGAGCCCGGTGTCATGACAGATTCAAGAAGACAGAAGATGGGAGAGGGTGCAGGTGGCTGGCGCGGCCGGAGTCACCCTGGGCGTACCACCCCAACTGGCTCGGATCCCAGGGAGTGGGAGTGCCCTAAAGGCCACATTAAGAATGAGCCATTGCAGCCTGACTGTCAGTCCGCCAGTCAGCCACTTCACACAAAACACACATTGGGCTGACACCGCGGTCCGAGTATTCCCGTCAGTTGGCAACCTTCCAAGCCACGGCTTGTGGCACACCGTGATAGTTTCAAGCGCGTCAAATTGTTTATAATGAGGAAAATGCGCTGAGCCATCGACCTCTCTCTGTCTCTCGCTCTCTCCCACCTCCACAATCAGACAACCGTCCAAGCCAGTGAGTTATCTGATGTGGGAGTGGGCATATTGGCTGATGGGTCGGCGTTCCAGTCTTCGCGCGCCACAGCACGACCTTGTCCCCATAACGCACACACCAGGATTAACTAAATCAGGGGCTATGGAGGAGCCATCGCCGTCTGACGCCCAGTCCACTGGTAAGCCACTCGACGCACACAGCACATACACTGGGCCGACGGCGTGGTCTGGTGTAAGCGTCAGACTTGCAGCCTTCCAAGCCACGGTTTCTAGGAAACCGTGATATTCTCAGGTACTTGATAATGGTGAGGTTGTTGTCTATGTATTGGTGTAGGTAGTATACGCTGATGTGGCTTAGCTTCCGGTGGTTTACCGCAGGTTTTCCTGGAGGCTCATTTGTCCTAAAAGGCCCATGCGGTGTGTCAAGGTGCGGTAGCAGTGAGGGCAGTGGAGGTGGGTGCGTCGACTATATGTCGGAGCCCCAGGCACTGGTTCACCAGCCTCCGTGTGATGGATTCGCAGTTGACCGACCAGGCTGATGCGTGAGTTGAAGTTGCTGTTGTAGTGTGGTCAGGAGAAATCGGAAGAGGCAGAGGGATGTCATTCATGGTAGTGGCCGTGCCGGAAAGAATCTAGGATCGAAGGGTGTGCATGGCATTGTGGTGAATTCTGCTGTCATGGATGCGCATGTGACCGAAGAGGCCCATGCGATGAGTGAATGCGCGAGGACAGTGAGGGCAGTGGAGGCGACGGCCTCTGCTGTGTGTTGGTGTTCCAGGCACTGGTTCACCAGTCTCTGTACGATGGATTCGCAAGTGACCGACCAGGCCGATGCGTAAGGTGAATGTGCGGTCGCATTGAGGACAGTTTAGGAGAGAGTACCCATCGCTGGTGGTGGTGGTGATGGCAGCTGTGGCGTAGGCGGTGGTGGTGATAACCGGTGAAGAGTATTGGGATGTTGTCTCTATTATGATGGGAGCAATGGAATGGATGCCAGGAGTGAGGGTGGAGAGTCCGAAGGAGGGTTGGCAGAATTTGATGTAGAAGTTCAAATTGTGAGATTGGTGGCGCATTGCTTCCGAAGATGTCCGAACAGGTCGATTCGCGCGCGAAAGGTGCGTTCACAGCGATGGCAAGTTGGAAGGGCCTGGGCATCGGCGGTGTTGTTCTGGGGGCGCTGGTGACTTTCATGCCACTCTTTTGGTCATGGTGGCGGTGATTCGGTTGGCCTCATAGACCACTGAACCAGTCTTCACGGATCTTATCCATGCCTGTTAATCCTGGGCGAGGTCTTCCCAGGTTGCCGGGCTGATTTGCAGTTGCTTCAGAGATTTCTTCAACGTGCCCTTGTAGCGTCGTTTTTGACCTCCCTGTCAACGATCTCCCGTAGCGACATTTCCGTAGAAAAATCGTTTCAGCAATCGCTCAGCATCCATTCTTACCAGGTGGCCGCTCCATCACAGTTGCACCTGCCTCAGCATGGCGTGGATGCTGAAGATTCCGGTCCGCTCGAGGACTTCCGTGTCCGGGATCCTGTCTTGCCATCTCAGCTTCAGGATTCTGTGGAGACAGCTGAGATGGAAGTGATTCAGCTTCCTGACTTGGTTCGGGTAGACGGTCCTGGTCTCCTCTCCGTAAAGGAGTGTCGTCAAGACGACGGTTGTACATCTTCAGTTTGGAGTTCAGGTGATTACCGTGGCGAGTCCACACGGAGGCCTGCAGTCGGCCGAAGGCCTGACAGGCTTTGGCGATTCGTTGGGCAACCTCGTCATCAATTCTCGTGTTGCGTGACAACGTGCTTCCTAGATAAGCGAAGGTTTCCACACTTTTGAGTTTAACACCGTTTACGTTGATTCGGGTAGCATGGTAATCCGCGCTGTGCGGTGGTTGGTGCATGACAACCGTTTTGGTAGTACTGATTGTTAATCCAAAATTGGCGCAGCCTGCGGCGAAGGGCCCATACTCCTTTGCATTTCCTCCTCCGTCAAGTTGTTAAGGGCGTAGTCGTCCGTGAAGAGCAAGTCATGGACTGTAGTCGTAGACATGCGCATTGGGAGCCTGCATACGCCGACTGTTGAGAAAGTGTCCGTCAGTTCTGTAGGCGGTGCGAATCATAGGTTGCTAATCATGGTAGCCGTCCATCAGCATAGCAGAGAACATGAGACTGAAGAGCGTGGGGTCAGTATGCAGCATTGCTTCACTCCGTTGGTCAATGCGAATGGTTCGGACACCGTCTCAATGTGAGTGACGTGCGCCGTCATACCGTCATGAAGCTGACATACCATGTGCGTGAACCGCTCAGGACAGCAGAATTACTGCATTACTTTGCACTGTCCATCGCTATTCACCGTGTCAATGGCTTTCGTCAGATCCACGAAGGTAGTTTAAAGGTGAGTTCGCATCTCCTGGCACTTCTCTTGTAGCTGGCAGGCGGCAAAGATCATGTCGGTTGTTCCGTGGTGTCAGCGGAAGCCACATTGGCTTTCCGGGAGAAGGCCTTACTCCAGGTGAGCGCTCAGACGATTGAGAAGGATACAGGCGAAGATCGTCCAAGCGATGTTGAGCAACAACATGCCTCTGTTATTATCACAGATGTTTCCGGTTCCCCTTCCGCTTGTAGAGATGGACGATGGTCACGTCTTTGAAACCCTGAGGAACTCGCCCTTGGCGCCACATCTCCTGGAAGGGTGTTGTGAGTTCTGCCATCAGCCGGGGCCCGCCGTGCTTATAGACTTCCGGTGGGATTACGTCGGATCCCGGTGCTTTACCGCTGGAAAGCTTCTGCACGGCCTGGATGGTTTCTGGTAGGGAAGGCAGCAGATCCAGGTCATTATTCATGTCCACTTGAGGGAGCCGGTCAATGGCAGCATCGGAGATGGCTTATGAGTAGTTAAGGACACTTCTGAAGTAATAGGCACATCGCTTCAGAATTTGAGATTTCTCTGTCAGCAGTGTTGTGCCGTCAGCACTGAGCAGCGGTACGGTCCGCTTGGCACAGGGGCCGTGGATGGCCTTGATGGCATTAAAAAACGTTTTTCATTTCATTGCGGTCCGCATACCCCTGGATTTACTCAGCCTTTTCGGATCATCCAGGCGTCCTGCATCTCCCGCAGCCGTTGCCATAGAAGGCAGCGGCATCTGAAGAAGGCTGCTTTGGTGGCGTCAGTCCGAATGTCCAGGTAGGCTTTGTGCAGTCCATTCTTCTCCGCAAGTAAGTTGCTGATGGCGGCGTCATTGTTATCATCCGGTCCTGGTGTAGCCAGCCTGCGCGTTCGAGGGCGGTACACTGGATGACATTTCACAGAAGACATCTTCGTGTCTCCACAGTGGCATTATAATCTGGAGCATGCAGGTTCTCCAGTTTCTCGGTTACTTGGTTGCTGAAATAAAAACCATGTGTAGACAATTTTAACAAAAGAGTATTTAACTTACCTGGTGGTCGCTTACCTTGGGGCCTTCGTCGGGTTTGAATCGGAGCCTCATCTGGGAGATGACGAGACGGTGATCCGTCCAACCATCGGCATCGCAGATCGCCTTGGTTATCAGCAGGTCCTGTCGATCTCGCCTGCAGACGAGAACATAGTCCAGCAGCTGTTAGCGTCACGACTGAGGGTGCATTCACGTGGCCTTCTCCCAAATCGGATGGCGGAAGAAGTTGTGTTTTTCAGCAGGAGACGGTGTTCCGCACACGTTCGGAGAATAAGTAGGCAGTTATCGTTACACCTGCTGAGACCGTGGGGAACCAGCACTCACTGCCAGTCAGCATTGTCCGTCCCGACGGGGGCGCTTAAATTAACAAGGACAATTAACTTGTCTGCCTTCGGCACAGTCGCCAGAAGGGCGTGCATGTCCTCGTTTATTTTGTCCTTCGCCGCATCAGAGCTCGTCATTAGGGGAGCGTAGGTGCTGATGATGGTGGCGAACTGGTCTCCCGAAGAGGCAGGCGGAGACTCATCAGGCGATAATTGATACACTGCGGCAGACAGGGCAAACGTCCCATGATGTCGTTCCGGATGGCAAAGGCAACACCAGCGTCGCGTCCCTCTGCCTTTGGCCGGCCTTTCCAGAATAAGGTGTAGTCGGCACCCACCTCCAGCTGACCCTGCTCGGAGAACCGGGTCTCGCTGAGAGCAGCAATGTCCACCTTTTAGCGCGCCAGTTCCCGAGTAACTAGCGCCGTCCTGCGTTCTGACCTGTTGCTCCAAGGATGGTCTAAAAGGGAACGAGCATTCCAGGCTGCTAGTGCGAGTGAACTAACCCGAGCAGCCCGGAGGGTATGGCGCGGGGGATGGGAACGTGGGTATTGTTGTTTGTTTGAGTTTTACGACCGCGTATTTTGCGATCTGCGAGCCGCGGGAAGAACCCTAACTTCGAGGAGCCACAGGTAAAAGTTGGGTACCAGTTAGAGGCGACCTGTACGAGACAAATCGAGCGACCGAAGGGTGTCTGTGTGGTGCTATCCCTAACTTGTACCTCTACACCCCAGCAACAAACACACACACACAATAAGCTTCTTTCTCGAACTCCTTTGTTTGAAGAATTACATCTTTTTTAAATGTTAAGCTCGAAGAAAGGCTATCTTCAGGATTCAAAACAAGTTCCTTAATATGGGACTGTGAAGACTTAAAATTGCCATTCATACAGAATCGCAATAGTAAGTTTATTAATGCTGCTTATGAAATATGGAACGCAGTCCACATCCAATATGAAATTATACAAGAAAAATGTGATATCTTCCTCCTAGTGTGGAGAGTGCCTGATCTTCCCTAGACAGAATGTAGTTTAGAAACCTGAATAAGTGTGTGCCGGCAGATCTGCTTCAAAATTATTCCATAATGAACGATACTCTTTTTTCAAGCATAAAATTGGAAGAAGACGCAATTTGCTCCTAAATGAGAACAAGTATTTTTGCGCACATTTTATGCAAAGTGTCTTTTTAATTGACAATGGCACCAAAAATTAACAGAAAAAGTACATAGTAATTAGGTAGCCATTTTATCTTACTGTGATTTTCACAGGCCACCATAAAGCGCACCATTCAGAAGCCGATGCCCAGGCGTAACTAAACCCTAAGCAATATTTTATAAGAGTGACCAAATTTCGGAAGTTTGGTTAATATTTTCTTACACGGTCCAGAAACTATTTGTAGTCGAGATGGCAGCGACCTGAACTCGGTATTGCAGCCACCATACTCGTCTGAAAAGAAAACTCACTGCAACACTTATTCAATCATACGTTCATTCGTGAGCACATTCAACTTAATGGCAAAAACTGATTGTTTTTCAAAAGGTTCTGGCGATAGCGGCCCGTCAAATGCCTCTACTCTCTTGCTTCATGCATGCCATACCGAAACCGTGTTGAATGACATTAAGTCAGCCCTCTGGAAGCGTTTGTTGACTGAAGAAGCATTCGCGAAGATACATTTGCTGACATAATGCCTAGGCAGGCAGAAACACCAAAAGCAGAGGCTTAATTGCTTACGACAGGTGGTCGGAATGGGGGTTGCACTGCCTTCGATTCGATCAGTTCCCAATTTATTCTCCGGAAAAAAACGTGGTCTCGGATCTCCAGGCTGCCAGCAGGACTGCAACCGAGTCGAGAAGTCGGATCCTTATTGAGCAACTGCGTGTGATAAAACAGGTTTTAAAGAAGAGAATTCTAGCTGGTAAAATGCCTTAAAGCATTTGAAAATACACATTTTTCACAAAAAGGTGACTGACCGCGTACAGGTTTACATATCAGTGCAAATCATTCGGGTATAAATATGATTAAAAAAACAATTGACAAACTCTGTGATGGAAGGTTTTTGCGTGGAAATTAAAATAGGTTTATATTTAACGAAAGAGCTTCGATCAGTCCTTTTTTCCATACACAAAGAATAAACTAATTCTCCAATCCTTTTAACAAATAAACATAGTTCAATGCATTTTATAGAGACTATGATTGCCTTAATGTTTCTTTCGAAATAAGTTGAAGCTATTAACCACAGGGTGAAAGCGAATTGTGTTTATTTACAAAATCGATGCACAACAAAGGACACTGAAACCTTGTCTGCAATAATGAGGAAGATTTTGACGGAGGTTTTTGGGATGCGTAATCTACGGAATTTAAAAGCAAATGCCGGTTAATTTCCCTACCGCGTGTGCTATCTTTAATGACCAATTTATCCTTAAGCAGCCGACTAAAATGGGAGAAAATTGACGAAAGACTATAAATCGGCAACGTACAGCCAAGTCTGAATAAAACTAGTTGAAGTAGATTCTCATGAAGGATTCCTCGGTTTGCAGATTTCTACTGTTCCAACAAGTTGGGTCTCATCAGAATAGTAAGTATCAGGAATAATTACATACTTTTCACAGTTTTTTTGCAGGACAAAGGTCTTCCTCGCTGGAGGTTTTCGGTTTACTTCTCTGACAAGACTCTAATAAGACGCTTGGACGCAGCAAGTAGAATAATCCTTCTGTTTAGCGCTTGAGCGCAGACAAAGGATTTCAGGACATCCCGGTTTAGAAATAATGCAAAAAAACAACCTCTTGGAAGAGTTAAACTATATGAAAACAGAAGTTGCGATTAATGCTTTTTTAAGATTACTTAGTCCTTTGTTCCCCCGAATTAGCAAAATTTAGAAACCAATATTTTACATCAGATACATAAGCAAAGGAAAACTTCGCAAAGTGAATAGAAACGAAGTTTGAAACCTCAATTAATATTTTTAATTGAGTAACGAGTAGGTAACTTCAGGTCAAAGAAAAATATAATGATTTTGGAAAATATTTCGGTACTATTGAGGCATGACCTCATTGAGTAAACGGATCAATAGTATTCTCTTCTAGAGTCAACTAGTTCGGAATGGATCTCAATTTATGCAGCAAGCGAAATTACTTAACATTTACAACAGAAAATAAAACCCGAGTTGGGACAAAGGCTTTAATGATTTGTTTATTGACTTTGATTGCTTTAAATCACTCTTTTATGAATCCTGTTTTAGGAAATTCTTTTCTTAGTACATTCTTTATAGCACAATCTTGAAACGTTCTTCACTGTCCCTTAATAGCCTGCTCAGGCCTATGATCTTCCTCTTGCTGTCCCCTTTGAATTTACTTTTACAACTTGAGTTAGATTGATTAAAGGTTAAAAAATATAGAATGGAGGATTTAGACTACTCACCCCTTTGCAGATGCTCAAAGCCTCTTTTGACAGATTTCGCGGATACGTTGGGGTGATTTCCAGAATTGACTGGAAGAGCTCGTCTTCATCCTCTCCACTAAATGGCGGCTAGTTACAAATGATATACTTGAATAACCTTCTAAGTTAGAATTAAAAATAAACCTGGGAGATATGCGCAAACTGACTCCTCTGCGGGATTAAAAATGTTATCTATACAAATGCTAAATATTTTAAACTTCTATTTGGACAAACACGAATGTTCAGTAGTTGTAGTCCGACGAAATCCACCGTATGCTCCCTAGAGGGGTAAGAAGGGATGGTGGCTAACGCTGGATTATAATAAGAGCAGACTTCCGCTGCACCTGCCTCAATGTCTGTTCCACTTTCCCAAAAGGGTCCGGTGCCAAGACAGGGTCAAGAAGACCGGAGGTGTGAGAGTGCAATTTGGACAAACACACACTGTGTAAAATAAACTGTAGAAGTACATACGAAATGGGTTCTTTTAAGAATTGTGAATTTAATAGGACAAAAATAAACTTGTTTCGCAAGGAAATAAAACTTGATGTTCGTCCTTAAACGAAAATTGTATCTAATTATTTGAATGCTTTCTACAGATTGAATTTAACAGGTATCAGAGGTGTTTAGCGTATGCTGAAGTTGTGTAGGTCACTGCGAGACTTTTGACCATCCTCACGCTATTTTCAATCTATGTTAAACTTGGCTATTTGATTGCTCACAACTATTGAGTAACTCAAATGCATGACAGAATTGCGGAAACGGCAAATTGATTAAAAAAATTTAACTCGTCAGTTATTGAAAGTTTTCGTCAAAAGGTCAGCTATTTTTCCTGCTGAACATAATTGCAAGCAATGCTTTATACCAAGATAATCTTCGTTTGGGTTGGCTCTGCTAATCCAGCGAGGACTTCAACTTAGACTGCATCCGTTTTCGGTGTTGTGAAAGACAAAGTTTTACAAATTTCACCTCGATTAACTAAAGAACATATCACTGTCCTATTTACACTGGAAAATCACGAGGAGTCACTGGTAATAGGAAGGACTATGCAACAAAATTGGAATCCGTTTTAAAGGATTCGGTTAAATCTCAAAGAGTAGCGTCAGCGAAGGATGAAACCCAGACATAGGAAGACTCCGTTCAGTGGTTTAAACATTGAAGTAAGTTGACGTAAATTCAACAGGGCCAACATTTTAGGCTCGACCGGAAACTTGAGATTAATATCAACTTCAATGGGATAAGCTCATAATCTTTGTAAGCCGCCAATCGGCAGTCTGTAGTATACTAATGTTGCATGTGGCACAGGTACTGGCTAACAGTACAGACATGTTAAAACTAGAATATGCACCAAAACGACCTGGGGAACGCCAATGATACGTTCATGTGACTAACATTAAGCAGTTTCGGCGTGGAATGGTAAAAAAATCAGCGAAAACCGCTTCTTGCACTCTCAGTATGTTTAGTCGCAAACATAACAGTTACTGTTGATCACACCCGAGCAAAGAACTTGTGCCTAGACGGTAATTATTTTCATGATGCCGAAAACTGAATTTTCCAAATTCTGCCGGCTTTTTATGCAGGGCGAAAATGAGATTTTAGGTTCAAGAATTAGTTTAAATCCCCCGCCCGAACCTACCTGCCCAACGAGCATTTCGTAAAGCAGGACCCCGTAGGACCACCAGTCTACGGATGCTCCATAAGGTTTGTGTTCAATTATCTGAAACAAAAATAGAGCAAACGCAAATGGGACGTCTGAGCAGACAGCAGGCAAATCTTCAATAATTAATCATCAAAGAGCTTGGATTCGGCATGAAAGTCGATTATACGATTAATGAATCGTAGTAGGCTGAATACATCTTGCTGAAGTTAGCGCACCTGGCGGACATCGGTAACTTTTGTCAATTAGAAGCCCAAGAGGGCACCCCTCAGCCACTAGCTAGAATACGCTGTCGGTAAATAAAGAGGAAATTATTGGTAGAGTTGAATTTATTCGTTCGAATCCGTGTGCCTAGCAGTGCAAGGCTTTTGATCAGCCAACGCTCTAATCCCCTGAGCTACGGGGCCGAATTTCCTAATCATTCAATCCACGCTGATGACAAATAAATGTTGAGGAAATCCTGCTTAGGCAGTTTGGTTAATGTATCAGGCTTTGTGATTCCATACCTTGTGGTAGGTTGAGCGTGCAATTTAACCCAAATGTGATTAAACTCACGGCTCTCAGTTGTTCCTCCTAGCTCAGGCGGTTTAAGTGTTCGCTGTGCTCAATCCTTGTCCTCGTTTGCTCAAACCCCATCGAGGCCGCCAGGATTTTAAAATTGTGTCAAATGAATCATTACTAACCTGAAAACTGTTAATAACAACTTACAATGGCAGATGGGCGCTCACTGATGGGTTACAGGACTTACTCGACCGTTTTGCTATGGAGCCCCGCCAGCAGCCACACAGCAGCTAGTGCTATAGGCAGAATGATATTACCGACAAAGACAGTGGAGACTACAATGATTTATTAGCTGTCATCAGCCAGCCATACCCAACTCCAGATGTTTTGGCACCTGAGGCTCAAATCGGCGAACTGTTCGTTAAAGCTAAGGCTTAAACGTAATATATGACCTCATTCAGGGATAGGTCAGCGCGTACTGGTGATAATAGGATCCTTCTGGGTGAGGCTAAAGGAAGAAAAATGTGCGGATTGCGAGATCCGGTGGTTTTACCTCACGCCGACCAATATGCGCGATGTTATGCCTAGCTGAACTGGCCCACTTTTATTTGGAACCTTGACGGGAGTAAGAATAAGTCCCACTCTGCACGACCTTTCATTATAAAATTAAAACGGATGCATTTTGAAACTACCGCGGCGTCCTAATAATCACCGCTTGGAAAGTTGCCATTTGACCCGATACTTCGGTCGTCCTACCGCCAACGCAATATTACGTCACTCTTCTTACCTCGGCAACAGATGCTAACCCTAACGAGCACGATGGATAGAGTGAGGGTTACATCTGCATGCATTACGGTCACGTTTTATACGCTGAGTTATTCTTCGTTCCATGAGTTGATTCGCATACTTCGTTCCCCAAGTTCTTGCCAACAAATACCCTGCAGTTGATTGACAATTAAAGGTCAGATTTTGGAGCGTAAAATAAACCACATTTTTCTCTTCCAACCACAAAATGTGGTCGTTCCCGGCTGGGAAATTATAAAAGGATTATTTATTGTTTTAGCAGCTAAAAAGCTCAAAACGATGATTACTTTTTTCGGACACACTTCATAATCGCAGCTGCACGGGGAACAGCGTAGAACCACGGTAACTGTCGGTAAAGGTCTTCATACCTTTCAGAATCATGGGAGCCTAGAAGATTTTGTGAGACATACTACCTTATTTCTACATATTTTAGCTATTGGTACCGACCAGCTAAGAGTACATGTACAGATACGACCAAGCGATTTTCTTTCCCAGGTTTCCCAATTTCATCTGTTGAGGTGTGCGGGCTATGGATGCCTACATTTCCTGGACAGGAGAAGGTACTACCAGATGGACATCACCGAAGAAATATCAGTAGCCTGTGCTTCAGTAGTGCATTAAACTGCCTGCAGTGCTGGAAGAAATACAGCCCCCTAGATGGTCAATTACCATACAAAATGTTTTATTTTATCCTAAGGTGCCGATAGATGTTTTCTAAAAAGCCTATAATCAAAAAGTGTTTTTTTCTAGACTGACTTACCTTACCATGAAAATTGTAGCAGACTTTAGGTTCCACTTTCGGCTCATTTGGCATATCCTAACTTGGTGCCAGGGTTTGACATATTAGCTCTGTGTATTTAAATAGAAACCAGCTGCAATCGCTGTTTTAATTTTTTGTCAAAGATCAAAGCCAAATACGAATTTTTCGTATGCTGTCCTGCAGTCAGTGCAAGAAAGAAGCCGTCGCTGCAATGTGACTCCCGATCACAGGCGAAGGAGCATGGGTCGCTGCCTCAAGTTGCAGAGCATTAATATGAATGAGCAGCTTGAACAGAGTGTGCATTTCCGATATTTCCGCCTGCGCTTGCAGTCTCGGTGACTGCAGATCAGAAACCGTCAGGAATATCCGCTCCAGCACCTTCGCCACTGTCGGCAGCACTTCTCGTCACGCCACAGGACTTACCAACCGCTGAATTATCGTCTGCCTTTATGATACCGTGTATCAAAAAGTATCCGTTGCCGCATTGCATCACAAAATTTCTCGTAATTGGAAGACCATTCACTTCAGAGTACAGTAGATAACCTAACTCATGCGATGCATGATTTAAATTTAATTGAGTAGTTATGCATGCATTTGGCCATGTTATTTCGATTCGCTGAGCGGAGTAGATGCTCAGAAAGCTTTTTGTAATTAGCACTACATGCTTAATATATTGAAGGGAAACAGACAGGATTTGGGTAAAATCGGAGGTTGCTAGATATAAAAGAATTTTCCTATGCTATATAATATCAAAGAATAAAACATAATTTTCGTGCGCAGTGCTGAAAAAATAACATAAATATAAGCGGGAAAGTTTTTAAATAAACCTGTTCAATAACCGAAAATATGATCTGAATCCAATGAAAATAAGGTGAAGGCAGATGTGAAGAAATGCATTGTTTTCCAGAAACGAGAAATGAATTAAACCGTCAAAATATGTTTTTGCAATTTTAAGATGTGTTTTGTCACAAAACGCATTAATAAAATTGTTTATTATTATTTTAATTTTATCTGCTGAATAAAGAAGTCGTAAACAAAGTAATTACAACATATTCCGGAGATGGGATCCTAGAACAATGTATGTTTAATTTGAAGCATGCGATAAGATATTTTTTCCGGAAAAACTTATTATATATTGGGCTACTCCTTTGAATGGTCCATTCAAGTAAAAAAATATAGTAAAAACGCTCCAATATAAAGCATAAGGTGAGTTCTTCATTTTCTACAGAAAATGTATCACTTATTTTCACGGAAGTAAACGTGGTCAAATTTCCGCATTTTCACGTTGAATTGATAGAAACTGGTAAAGTGGGCATATATTTAACAGCTTAATATCTACTTAAAGCGCCTCGTTATAGAAAGTTTTCAATTTATCTTAGAAATATTTTATCCGCAGGTTTGGGTGAATCTAAAAATATGATGCAAACGGTTATCTGCTTTAGAAAGAAAATCCAAAATCTCACTACATCTATAAACAATTTTAAGAATGATATTATTTTTTTAAGTTGTGACAACCACAGAGGACGGAATCTAAATTTATAGCCAGTCGCTTGAAACCCTGCAAATCTTGAAGAAACCACCGTTACCTCAAGGACGATCTGAAGCTTATTGGAATCCAACATTAAAAATACCAATAAAGAAATCTGGTGAAAGGAAAAGTCATAAATAACTTGTATTCCTCTATATTAGGTAGATTAAACTACCGAATAACCATTTTCCGATATCCATCCTGACAAATGAACAGCGGTCGAGAATTTTTAATAAGCTTAGGTTAGTATATAGAACTTATTGATAATAGTATTCATGTAGAAAAAATTACCTCGATAGCCCAGTCCGTTCTTAGGAATGCAAAACCATAACTGACTGCTACTTATTCCAGGAAAATTGACGAAAGGAATTTTGTTGTCTTCCCAAGATTGCATAATGCACGCTTGTAGTCTTTCAAATACACTGAAAAGGCCCACCAATCCGAAGAGCATCAAAGCTGAGAATAACAGTAGAACAAGGAGAAAGGTGTGGGTAGACGGTAACGGTTGCTTTTCATTCCCAGCAGGTAGCATCATCCGCGGCTCAGAACAGGTAGGTCAAAAAATTGAACCGAATCCATTTGGTAGTATGCTTCCCTAGGACACAGGCATGTGGTGGGCCAAAAGTAATGCCCAGCCTTCTGATGAGCACTTAGTGAGGCTGAAAGACCCGTTGCCACGACAGGAAACGTCTGGAGTCGTTTACCGAGTTTGGTGCTGTTGCAGACAAAGCAGCTACGTCGGAGAAACTTGGAGACTAATCCACACGCGAAAGGCCGAGCACATGGCATTAGTGGGGAGGAAGGTCACGGCTCATGCGGCGGAAACCGGCCACACGTTTAAGTTTGATGAGGCCGAAATTCTCGTGAGGGCCGTGAATTCCTTGGCACACAATTCTCTGGCCTGCATTTGATTATTAAAAGCAATGACCTCACAACTCCATATTCTATGCTGCGATTTTACCCGGGCAAAACTTTCTACCATGTGGGATCGACAACAATGATAAAATCAAGGCAATTAACGACTCGGGTACCGACCGAAAGGCAATAATCGCGTCAACTTCGACCACTAGCGATAAACACGAGGAATGCCAACTATAATAGGTCTGTGCTGGCCTGGTTAGCAAACCCTATTAATACTGCGCACCTTTTGCCCTTATAAGCTTTCTCTGACACGGTCTCTGATGCTGGGTTAGAGAGAGAATCCGAAACGTTAGAACAATAAACGGCACGTTCCGGCAATCAAGTCTTCTTTCTTCTTCTTCAGAAAAAAGTCAATCGATATATTGATTTGGCGCCCGTATACAGAGCCCTGCGCAGCCAACTGGAGCTTTGTGACAGTTTCCGTTAATTGGCTGTCATTGGTTCTGACGACAGATTCCTTCACGTGTCCGAGTTCTCGATCAACCTTATTAGTTTTGGCGCGTACATCTATTTGGAAGTCAAAAATCGTTGCGTTATGTTTTCACAAAAAGTAGAAACGATGGCTGTCTCCGTGAAGCCTCACCTTGGTCGGTGCCCCGTTTCATGTTCATGTACATTCAAGCGGCGCAAAGAGGGCATGTGTATAACGCGAATCCTAAGCATTTCAAGACAAATTTATTATCAAACTAAAAGAACTTATGAGATATGTAAGTATATGGTTTTTTTTATTAATATTTTAGTTTCAGATTTAAAAATGGCACTTATTTATTCGCAAAACAAGCACAACATTTGGATGAGTGCAAAAGACCGTAAGTCAAGTATGCATGTCTGCGCCTCCTAGCTGTTTTCATCATCGACGTTATTTTGGTACAATGCCTCAATTTCGAGTCTGTCACAAGGTCGAATGGTCTGTAGGAAAGGTCTCGTAACGAAGTTTAAGGCGCAGACTGGATGCCGAATTGCATTGATGAAAGAAGGGAAAAAGCCTAAATCCCCTGAGACAAACCGGTGCTTTAGATGCAGAAATAAGATAAGTTACAATACCTCTGGCGCAATTGAATCTGGAGTCCCACAGAAAGTGCGTGTCGTTGCGCCACCAGTCATGCCGTCTTTGCAGAGACCGAAGTCAGCAATTTTGACGTGTCCTTCTTGGTCGAGCAGAACATTGTCAAGCTTGAGGTCCCTAAAAACAGAAAATTCTATCTAGAACTTTGCTAACTCTAATTGACAGCATAAATGCCACATCAGAAAATTGACTTACTTGCGGAGTTAAATGTGCAACTCAGCAAACCCCGAAAAGCTTTCCGTTAATAAAACGGAACGATTGTGCCTGGCTGTGTAAGGTTTATAGTAAGCATTACCGTGTAGACTATAGGCCGAAGGACATGTTCGACAAAGACAAGGTAGTCTACAATGGCCACTTCTGGCTTTTTATCCGTCAGGACGAGTCAAGGTGACGTGGTTAGATCATTTGACTTTTAACTAACAGGTCGCCGGTTCAAGCCTCAGATGTTGCAATACCTGGGGCTTGGTATGGCTCGCTGATGACGGCTAATAAGCCATAAATGGCAATCCTAGTCACTGTTGTTTTTGTGGAAAATGTTCTCCTGTTTATAATGTACTATCCGTTGAACAGCTATAATTATGGGTGGAGTGGTCTTACTGACAAAGACAAGAGAGACCGGAGTGGCTTTTTCTGGCTTCTTAGCCGTCATCAGCCAGTCATACCCAAACCCAGGGCTGGATCACCTGAGATTCGAACCCGCGTTCCTGGTCATTGAGTATAACACTCTATCATTGAGACACGAGCCCGTTGTCCTGTCGGTTTTGATGGGCAATACTTATTATGATAGGGTGGCCCTCACTGATCTGCTGCTTACGGAACATGCTCGTACCGCTTGGCTTCGTACCTCACTCTACAGCCCCCGCCAGCAGTCGCATACAGAATAGTGATACAGGTAGAAGATGGTATTGACAAAGACAAGGGAAACAGGAGTGGCCTTTTCTGTCTTATTAGCCGTCATCGGCCAGTCATACCCAATTCCAGGTGTGGATCACCTGCACACCATAAACACATCGAACCTGAAATCAACGCCCTCACCTTAAAGAGGCAAGTTTTTCCCGTTTAAGTCCTCCCTTATCGTGATAATAATAGACGATAACTAATTGCCTGCGCTTTTTTAAGCAGTACACAAAGTTCGGGGTCATCATAGGAACGTGCATCGGTCTGCTAGTACCTGCTAGGGGAAGGTTAAATGCAATTCTAGTTGTATTTTTACGAGAAACTATTTATTTTGAAAATTATTCTCCTCGTAGTAACGGATCCTATATCCCGAGGTTCTCATACGCAGGGTACGTGTTCTATGTAACTTACACGGGCATCTCAAATGGTGGGGGGTTTAATTGTTGAGTGAGTAGGAGTTTAGTTCAATAACATAGTTTGGATAGGGCTTAATTAATAATGTCACTTTTGTCTTTGTCGGCATTGCTTATCTGCCTTTACTACTGCTAACCAGTTTACTGCTACTGGCCGGGTTCCAGAATGAGCCCCAAGGTAGAGCGAGATGATTGAGTTCCATTAACCGTCGGTGAGCGTTCATCAACGAATGAAATGCAGGATGCCTTTTAAGTCGCCGATCTGGAAGTCTTCGACCGCGTACGTCATCGGCACTAGAACCGTCTTTACGATAAGAAACTAGAGGATACCGGCTACAGGCGATCTTAGCGAGACGCGAAAACGACGCTCGTAGAGCCATTTTCTTCCGAGGTGCAGAAGAAGTTGAGAAAGAGGTACAACGGCTGGCTAGGTCACGAGTTTGAAAAAAAAACCTAGGAGCGCTCGGGCGTAATGGGATGGAGGCATTTTTGATACAACCAAACCAGTTTATGGGTCCCACTTCAAGGAAACCGCGTCAGTGCTAAGACAGGATAGAGCAACCCTACTGCAGAAGAAGTCACTGATTATGGAACGCTGGGCCGTGCACTTCGAGGGAGTTTAGAAACACTCATCTACAATCAACAACGAAGCCATCAGCCAACGTCCTCACGTGGAAAAACTCGATCCTCAGCCTTTTCTCCTTTAGAAAATCCGAGAAATGCGATAGCTGCCCAGTGGAAAACACCGAAAACCGATCCAATTCCAACCACAGTTTGCAAGTGTAGAGTACAAGAACCCGTGGAAAAGCTTGACCCACTCTTTCAGGAGGCGTGACGACGAGGACACAGGGATACCATCAACGTGCATATAAACAAACCCAAGGGAACCGACAGATCTGTGCTAAACTGCTAACCACAGAGGCATATTCTTCCTTAATCTCTAAGAAAAAATTCGCTGGTGTCCTACGCAATTGCTACAATAGAAATCTGGCGCAGGGATTTCTTCCACAAACGCCTTTCGAATTCTAAAATACCATGAAAAACCAACCCGATTTTTGCAGCCCGACTACCGGAAGGAAAGTGCTAAGAAATGCAAATCAGACAAACGTCGTCGACGCAGTCAACCCTCGTGAGGTGGAGACCTGAGGTATTCTGTCAGTTAGCGGTAGCACCGTAACAGATTCCAGCGCGTCAGATTGTTCATAGTGAGGTATATGCGCTGTGATTCAACCTTACTCCCTGTCTCGTCTCCCGTATACTAGTCAATTGTCCGAGCCTGTCAACCAACTTGTGCTGAGTCCGGGCGCAGTGGCTGAATGAGCTAATTAGCCAATCTACGCGTGCCACACCATGATCCAGCTCCTCAAAAAACACCTCAGGATTTTTCGAAAACATGGTCGACTTTCCTGGGCTCACGTGCGTTCGAGTGCTATAGAGGATAAATGGAGAAAGAACCAAACAGCAGGCCTGCCGCTTACGCAAGTGGTGGCGATTACATGCCCGTTGTCGGTGTAGTTAGAGCGATTTTTATGTCGATTTTGTGCTGATCTGGAGCAGAAAACAGATAGGGATTAACAGGCGGTATTTTGTCGCAGGTTTTAATGGAGGCGTGTGTGGCCGAAGAGGTCGATGTAGTGACTGAATGTGTGCAGGTAGTGCGGTCACCCAAGGTTAGTGCGACGGGTGCGTGTTGACGTTCCGTCTAGTGGTTGACCCGTCGTACCCCCTAAGTCGTGTTGGACGATGCACCGGACCGCCATGGGGACTAGATAAGAGCACGGCAATCGTTGTTCCGGTTTCGCTGCCATCAAATGCTGCACATGCGAGGTGGGCGTCGTGGCACTCGTAGGTTCAGGCTCCCACCGGGCCAGCTGCTGCCTGCACCTAATCCTGCCTTTGGTCTTCCTTACTCTGTTTTGACACTGAACACACGGGTGTGCTGGGAGAGAGTGCGGTGGATGCAGCGCAAGTCTAATACCATTCTAAAACGAATCCACGTGCAATACATCGCCCCTGCGCCACCATGCTGTGGGTTACACGGTGGACATAGTCGGATACGACAGTCGAACTGTCACCTCGCCAGTCTCTGTGCGATGAATTCGCAAGTTACTGACCAGACCGAAGTGTGATGTGCATGTGTGGCAGCAATATGAGCAGGAGAGCGTAGAAGTCACTGAGTCGATTACAGTCATTATGCTACTTCTGTCCCGTGCAATAGTGGAGACGAGGTTAGTATTGCTGGATGTAGAAGAGTAGTCTGGTGTGCAAGGTGTGCTCTGGGTGGCAAAATTGTGGTGAATCCCGCTGTCGTGGATACGCATGTGGTCAAAAAGGCCGACAGGCAATTGAATCTGCGTGGGCTTTCCAGAGAATGCAGGCGAATGTAGTGAGTCAATATCGGCCTTGGTTTGACCTTGGTGTGCCGACCTCGGTGTGATAGAGTTATATATGACCGACCAGACCAATGCGTGAACTGAAGGTGAGATCGCAATGGGGATACGTGAGATCGGGTTCAGACTGCTGGTGGTGGTGGCGATGATTGTGGTTGTGTTTGACGTGGCGTCGGGAATTTTATCAAAGCTAAAGGGGGTAGGACAGGCGGTTTTCGTCGTCATAACGGGGTTGTGGCTAGATGTGGTGCGGCTGTATGACGTGGCGAGCTGGTCATTCGGAGTTTGTTCGGTAGAGGGTTTGGTACAGGGGTGACGATGGGAGCGTTCTAGGAGGCAGCAGGTCGAATTTTCTGGTTGTTAGTGCATCGAGTCCAGAGATGTCCGACGAGGCCGATCTATGTGTGGCACGATGGTTGACATTTTGAGCCCATTTGAGGGAGTTCGGTGTTTAAATTTGCGTCAGAGGCACTCTGAGAATTACGAGCCGCCTAGTTGGCTTTGGCAGCGATGATCCGGTTGGCTTCTTAGATCGCTGCCCCTCTCTTCATAGTTGTTCTTCAGGCCAGTTGAGCCTAGGCGAGAGGCTTCCAGGTCTACTGGTTAGGTGGTAAGTGCTAGAGAAATGTCATCGTAGTGTACGTTTTCCTCATTGTCGCCGTAAACTGTCACTCGGGTAGGCATTTTTAACGTCATCGCTAGGCGGCCGCTCCAACGCAGTCGAATTGGCCTTAAGAGTGTGTGAATGTTGAGGGTTTCAGTTCTTTCAAGGACCTCTGTGTTTGGCATCCTGTCTTTTATTCTGAGAAGGCAGCTGAGGTGGAAGTGATTGAGTCTCCTGTCTGAGTTAGAGTGGACGGTCCAGGTCTCCGCTACATATAGCCTTCTGTGGAAGCAGCTGAGGGGATTTGGTTGAATTTTGTCGATGGCATTTCGTGCACTGACCAGTGTGAGAGAGGGTCCCTGATTGTGCCGCCTAAATAAGCGAATTTGTCACTTATTTGGAATTGGGTGCCGTTGGCCTTAATGTGAAGCTCGTTGTAGTCTGCGTTGGGCGACGACTGGTTCATGACCACCGTTCTATTCATGCTGATGCCAAGGGCGAAGAAGTCCATGCTGCTTTGTATTTCCGGCTTCTATCTTGGCATTGAGTGCACAGTCATTCGCAAAAGCGAGTTCCTAGACACTGGCTGTTGGAGTCCGCGTCTACGACTGCATGTGTCGAGTGTTCAAAAGCTGTCCATCGGTCTCAGAGACAATGCTACTCCCAGGTCACTCGTCTCGTGCTTCTGCACTAGGTCTCAAAGATAGAGTATAGAAGACCGGAAGCCGGATTCGGCTGGCGGGGCAAGAACTTGCGCCAAAGCAGGCCACCACACCTCGTGGCATGCCTAATAGCGCCTGTCATACCTTGAACTAGTCCCATTTTGGTACACCGTATGTACCGCATGTTATGAGGGAAAACAGACGACAGTTCGACCGTCGGTTTCAACGATATCCATCGCATGATCGACAGCATAGCGGTACAGGGACGGTGGCTTGCACGTGGATAAGTTTTAAGTGATAGTAGACATGCGCTGCAGCTAGCGCACGCTCTCTTCCCTTCCCCACCTGTGCCTGGTGTCAAGAGAGGGAGACAAAAAGACCAGAGGCGGGGTTGGGCGCATGTGGCTGGCGCGGCCGGAGACTCCTCTAACCGTGCCGATACGCCTGAATCCGGGCCCATGGAGAGTGAGTGCCATAAGTGGCAGGCAGTTGGTGCGGCGTGAGTCTGCACCTGCGATGGCCGCCACGCATAGCTATGCCATTCGCCGACGTGACCCCTTATCACTCGTGTTTGCGCACTCCCTTGAATGCGACCATCGCTTCAATTGGGACAGTACCGACGTGATCGCCATGGCCAACACCAAACAAGCTCGAGAATTCCTCGAAGCTTGGCACTCTAGCACAACTAGCATTAACCGCCACGTTGACCTAGATGCTCATTACGAAGGATTACGTGCACGATTTACTAACGAGCGCCCACGACCTAGCAACGACTGCTAATCCTTTCGGCTTTTTAATCTCACTTTTCGCCAACCCCACCTCACACATGGTGAACCGCAATTAAACATTCCGACACCTCCAACCGACGCAGTGACCCCTAAATCCAACCCGGAACCATGATCGATAATCTAGCCGGCCGTAGTTACTCGCCGCCCACCTCCCCTCCCAAACAAGCCAATGTAATGTTCTCTCCCTCACCCCCCGTCCCCAAAACATGCCCCGATTATTGGTCCACCCACCACCCACTCACACCAGCTGTTTGTTTGTCACCATCTGTCCTGTCGCGCCATTTCACTTTCTCCTCTGTTCATTTTGTCTGACGACGGGTTGGTGTCACCAACTTGAAAATTTACGAGTAAAACTCCATTTCCCGAAGAGCATTTTTCTTTTCATTATACTATCTCGGGATGCAAACAACCTCTGTTATTCAATATATATATATATATATATATATATAAAAGGAAATAAGTTTCTGGTAAATTCAACTAACTTTATTTCGTAAATGTTCGACGCCAGTTCCCCGGATAATTGTGTAAAAGTTTTAATTCGCATAAGATACATTTTCTTAAAAGTATGTTTATTGTAATGGTTACGTTTATACTCGCCCCTTATGGCTTGGCGCTCGATCTAGAACACTGAAGGTAGTTAACAGCAACAAAAAAATATGAGCCGAGGATTACCACCAACCACAGTTAATAACCCTGATCTCAACCGATAGGACAGCAAGCCCGTTCGAGCGTTGAACATTTAACCAAAAGTATGCAAGTTCGAGCCCCAGGGTTTCAAAGCTGGGTTTGACTATGGCTGGTCGATTAAATCACACAGATTTGCAAATCTGAATTTTTAATGTCTGATTATCTAAAATATAGCCCGTTTACTTGCACCTTGCTTCATTTGTTTTACGTGAAAAATTTAATTTTCAAGTTCAATCTAGTAAGACTCTCGATTTTAGATGGATGGCATTTTATTTATTTACAATTGCTTTTCACAATTTCCTTTATCACATTTCATGAGGTACTTCACCGATTGTAATCAATACTCTTTGTTCTCTCGGCATATTATCTGTAAACCGGCATTAAATAAAATTAATACTATGATAATTACTTGTCATTATGCGAATGCCTTTGAGGGCTATACATCGAGCTCAGACCCTAACAGGTCGATCGTTTTTCGTGACCTGATCGACACCGCCATGTTCCACGATATCGAATAGTCCCGATTCCAACCGGCGTGACAGGAGGGCCCATGACTCGTAGGTAGTGCGTTGGACTTTACGCACAATGATTGTACAACCTGGGTTAGAATCCACGGTTATCCAAACCAGAGCTTCAGTAGGGCTCGCTAATTAAGGCCACTAAATCAGGTGCGAGTATTCCAGCGTCGTAGGTCCTTGTTAGTAAACCTTCTGCATATATAATATTGACACACCTCGAGCCACTAATTTCCCGAAACAAAAGAGAATGCGTTTATACACACACTGTGTAATGCATGACTGTCATAAAAAAATGAGGGTCTTGCAAATAGGGCGAAATGTTTGTCGTTTCTCTGTACAGCCTTATTGAAAATATCCTGGATTTATAAGTTCAACCAGGCCGTTTGCTAATCACTAACCAGTGTAACATCCTACTCTTCTAGTTCGGGCTTTGTTACTAATGTCTCAGCAGCAAACTAATAACCTCCCAGGCCTCAATTACGTTATTTTTTGCAATCAAACTAAAGCAGCATGCAAGCAGTATGATAAGTAACATTCCCATGCCGAAAATGAATATGCTCGAACAGCATCCTGATTCATTGAAGTTGAGCATGAATTTTTCGAGCAGTAGGAGATTTCGATAGATTTTACTAATACTTTTGACACACTTGAAATCCTCGGCGATCTCGATTGGATTCGAACCCACGCCATCAATCATCTCGTGGATTCTTTATTGATTGCTTAGGAAATCCTGCTTGGGCAGTCAGCTTACTGTATAAGAATTGGTGGATTCCATAGGTTGCAGTAGGCTGGGCGGGTTAATTGACCCTAGTGGGATAACACTCACGGCTGCCGGTGGGAGCCTGGTAGCTCAGTTGGCTTGATCGTTGGCTGTACTAAACCCTTTCTCTTGTTGGCGTGGGTTCGAATCCAACTGAGGTCGCCGAATTTTTCACAAGTGGATCAAATGAATTTTTAGATTAACAACTCTCTCGTCTGTCAATTAACAAGCCTTGCTGGGTAGGCTAGGGATTAGTGAAGAAGTTCAGCTTCATTTATTTCGGTCTATCCCCTGGGCCAGGGGACACGTCATCAAAGACATCGAGTGTCAGGTCAGCCATTTAAAATGTCCAATTTTGAGGGATTCATAGTATCAGTGTCTAAAGGTACAGACAAGTTCAGTAAGCCACGTCGAAACACAGTGTGTCTTTGAGCAAAAAGGATTCCCTTGATAGATCACACATTTCACGCGATTACCAACCACTTCTAATCAAAGATGGCATAAAGGAACTCATGATGACGTCTTGTATCTAAGTGTGGTAAATTGCAGAAATAACAACCAACTATGCCCTTTGCTTACCGATAAACGATTCCGTGCGAATGAAGAAAGAAGAGGCCGACGGCTATTTCAGCGGAGTAGAACCTGTAGGAAAAAGAATAATAAAAAAGGAAGCAACTACTTTTTAAATGCGGGAATTTCTTGATTTGGTGCATTACAAGCTGATTGCTACATCTCCCAGGCATTCTGCAGACGAGCACGCCAGCATTCTGAACGCTGCTGACGCGCAAAACGCAAATTTGTAACACTTTCGCAAAAAAGGCAAAACCCACAAGAGACATCAGCCGACAATGACCTCAAAATGCCACGACTCTGCGTCTGGCTTTTGCCTGTGACTTCGCGCGGTGAAGGATGGCTAAGTGTGGTATATTCTGCTACAGATATAAAATGGAGCAGGAAAAAAGAGGCTCTTTAATACAAGGCTCAAGGCGGTTCCCCAGGGTATTGCAAACAAATTCAGAAAAAGGCAGACGTAAGGAGGACGGTTCGGTCCCCTAGAAAATGATTCCGCTTCAATGACAATTAAGTACGCTAAAGAGGGTACATGGACGCACTAATCTAAGTAGAAATAGATACGCCGAAGACGCCGAAATCATTCCAAACGCCAAAAAGTCCGAAGGTTATAAAATAGGTTTGATTTCTTGTGTTTTTTAACACTCGATTTGCTCAGGATGTAATTGTGGACATAGGTTATGCAAGCCATCCTAGCCCAAGGATCAAGTAAATCAGCAGTGGCGGTTATAGCATGTTTTACGGGCGGGGCCTTACCGCAGAAAAAACATTAAAATGTGTGTACAAAAACATTAAAAATATAAATAAATTTCCACTTTAAGGCTCAAATCTTGCTGTGGGAGATTTCGCATGCACTCGGATAGTCCGCGATTCCGAACTGTCAATGTTGACACAGAACGTACACAGTAGGGTTTCCAAGCAATTATCGTGTCAATGTTTAGTTGGTTTAGTTGGTACGGAATTCAAAGGAGTCTTTTATAAACATGAATATACATACTGCCCCAAAACCAACTGAATAAAACAACAAGGACTAGTTGGCCCACAGAAACATGCACACAGTTTCATAAACGGCAGGTATAAATGAAATTATAATAAAAACTCCCTCAATTCAAATTTCAATGAGATAACGAGTTTTTATTCACAGTTTTGGTATCCCTCTAAAAACGTTTACCATATTGTAGAGTTTTTAGTCCTACGCTAGTGGTGCTGACTAATCTAATCTTATTGCAGGACTAAATTCTCACGATGCCATTTAACCTCTTGGGCTTTCGTCTAGAGCTGACGTACTGCGATTGCACAGCAACGAACAATCCCTAATCGAAGTCATCTGACATAGATAACCCTTGACCAATTAATCCACATCTCAGACGCGTTCGATGCAACAAACTCTCCTTTTCTGTTGAACAACCAGAGGAGCAAAGTTTTGATGTGTGGCTAATCCACCATATTTGAAAGCATTAAATACTCTGCATAGCCTATGAGGAGGTTGCGGTGCGGTGGAAGCAAAATAGCCGGGTCTCTCGAGGATAGTTTATTGATTGCTTCTTCAAATTTTTAGGTAGCCAATTTTGGGATTCTTGTCCACTTATTACCAATAACCTAGATCCTTTCCATTTGTTTTTGCCGGGCAGTAACGCGTCGTGGTCCGCGGTTTAAAACCCGGAAAGGGCATCCTTCTGCATGCAATTCCGTCGGGCCGGTTGGCTAGTGTCTTGCCATCCTGGGGTACATTGCCATGGAACACCCGCTTTGTTGACGTTTCGGGTTGGCGCGGCTTTTTAGTTTTTTTTTTCCATTTTTTCTCTACTCTTTTTCGTTCTGTTTATGCCCCTCCCATACAACCCATGTTACCACGGTTCCCATAAGGCAGGTGGGTTTGATTTAACTATCTCTGCGGGACCCGACTACTGTGCTTTCACCCGAGGCTTCAACGAAACATAGCATGCCATTCACAATAAAATTCAACTTGATACGATCTGAAATTTCGCAGTCTTCCCAGTCAAAGTTCCCTCTTGTTTAGAGGTGGTAGCGTTTCGCACACACAAACTATGCAAGAGAGCCTACCACAAGTTTAGAAATTCGAACCCAGAGTAATTTAGACAGCAAGCAAGGCTCTCAAAACTCACCTAGTTTTCCTTACAGGCAGGTGCGGAAAGTATCCCGGGTAAGTTAAACCAAGAAAAAATGCACCAGGATTCACAAACGACAGAATTAACAAGTAAATAATTATTTCAAAAAAATTTAGAATTTTTTAGAATTATCTTTGAATTCAGATTAAAATTTTCGATAGCTCTGTCAAAACTTTACTTTGGCTAAAAACGGTTAAAGTATTGAAAATACACTTATTGTAACTGCAGGAAGGAATATATTTGATTATGAATTCTCTCAGACCTCCAGTCTAGTGCAATCGTATACTTTTAAGTAACGACGAATAACCAGCAATCGAAAGCCTCTGAATCGAATACCCTTTATCCAATTAAAGTGGGTCCAAATTTTAGGCCCCCTGACCTAGAGTTGACGTATGGCTAACTGACGATGACATATCAAACAGAAATTAACATACCAGGCTCCCTTTCGGCTTCTGCTGCATTTTCTTGATACAGGCTCTGAATACGGGGTCAAGTGGTAACACAAAGTTGCAGTCGAATAAACTTCATTTTTCAAGCAATCGGGCCCCCATATGACTTCGATTTCTTCGCGAAAGTAATACTTCCGTATGACTGACTATGAAAGCCTGCAAGCGTCCTAACCTCGGAGCGTCATAGATGCCTGACATTTCAGCCACAGTTAGAGACGACGACCATCGTTCGCAGAGGGGAAGCGTTTCAATGATTTCTTGATCATGGGCTGAACAGTATTTGTCCAGGTCTTTTATAATAACACGGTCATGGCCTAACGGCAAATAAAGTCCAGATGACTGAAAATGAGCGTGGTGCACAACGCTTAACCAAATACGCACTCCCCCGCCCTCCAAAACCAGGTTCACGCGGAGGTAGTAAAACCTTCCACGAAAAGGTTTGTCATGGAGGCCACAATAGAGAGCGCCAGTTCAGTCTGGCCACCGCGACCAAACTGATGAGTGGTGTGAGGGGGCAAAACCAGACGCTGCATCAGAGTCGGGAGGAGGATCTTACTGCATCTCCCACCAGCGGCATATCCACGTCACTGGGTGGGGTGTGAGGTGCGCTGACGGTGGATGTATTTATGATAGACCCTCAGGTCGAAGGCAAATAAGTGGCGTGCCGAAAAATAGTATTATAAAAAGGCTTTGCGAGCGCAGCTGGGGTTCGTAACTACAGGGCAGTCTGTGTGAGAAGTCCGTGCTAGATATCCATTAAGAAGGCCACGGATATGCGTGCCATTTTCATTCGGCGCTTTGTACAACTACCCACCAGTCCTTCTGAGGAGTATTCTAAGTTCCCAGTAGTGACCCAATTTGCAAGCTGAACCGAAATCAGCATTCAAAAGCGGGTAGGAATGCCTTGTATGGCCGCCTAAACTGGACGCGGGAAAGTGGACCGCCCCACCCGATTAGAAAAGGTGGACTTATGGTAAATTTCAGAAAGGGTATACATACCTGTGTCTTAACGCAAACACTAACCTGCGGCCCAACAAGGCATCCTTACCCACCAGTATATTCTCCTTAACAGTTGTATTGATAAAGAAACTATAGAATTTATCTAAAAAACCTTCAGTGCATTTAGGGCATTCTATAGAATAAGCGAAGCTACTGACAGATGAATATAGAACCTGCTGATATAAAATTTGCAATAAAACATCAATACCTTATTTATAACAAGAGTTTGAATGCAGCGGTAATGGGGTGAGGGGGGTGCTTAAACATCGCCCTATGGTACTCACTCGCCCCGCTGTGCTTTGGGTTTCACTCTCGGGTTCCGCGAGCAGCCACACGGCGGCTAAAGCCATAGGCAACATAACCGATAAAGACGAGGGAGACAGGAATGGTCATTTCTGGCTTATCAGTCGTCATCAGCCAGTCATACACAATCCCACATGTTGCAAACCCTCAGGTAAGGGATTTAAAATTCTATCCAACAAGGCACGCGTTCGAGGCTCAGGGATAGCAACGCTTGGGTTTGGGTGAACTGGCGGATAAGAGCTAAGAAGCCAGAAATTGTCACTTTTTGAGACGTCATTATTGAAATGATTATCTGCAGTATGAAGGCAAGTTCAGCTGTCTTCAAATTTTTCTAATAGCTCAACATGAAGTATTTTGAAGTCATTTGAAACATAATGACTTACTTTAGGCCAAACGAAAAAATAAAATTAAAACCGATTTATAGTATAAGGCCAAGATGTTTTTCTAGACCTCGCTTACACTTCACCTTAGGTCGAAAGTTTTCTTAGTAACGAATATCGCGTTCCCATTGAGGTCACAATTTTAAGCGAGTAAATCTGAAATGAGCTTTAGATTATAAAATATTTTAGTGATTATTGCAATACGGGTTATTGTGCAATTTGATTCCAATAAACTTCAATAATGCAAGGCTTTTAAAGGATTTGCTTTATGGTGGTCTGTAAAAACCTTAATCGGTATAACATCCATATTAAACCTTTATAATTTTTCCCATTGGTTTTCGATGTTCGTATAAAATGTAATATATTGCACAGAAAACATGAGCGAAATATCCCCTATTGTACTTATTTGGTAGGAACGTACATTTGCGTCAAATTTTACCCTTGAAGAAAGGGCATAATTTGGAGTTTTAAGATTTTAAGAATTTTTAAAACCGGTCTTTCGGTGCATGTTTGCGTTTTGTGATTTCCATGTAACGAAACGCATAAATGTTTGTATGCTTTTAAGAAGTCATAAAGTGCTGATGAAATTTACAATGTATATGACCGTGTTACATATTTCAAAGGAAGCACTTCGAAACGTACTTAGGTGATTTTGTATGAATATGCGTTCCACAGTCTTTAAAACCCCTTAGTAGAACGTTTTTACGACCGAAATATACCCTCTCCTTGAGCAGAGAATGCGAAAAAGAGGAAATTCTTTAAGTGGATGATTATAAAAAAGATTTTGTGATTGTTTTCTATAAAATCTGTCCTAAAATATGAGGACATTGAAAATCGATTGAAAAAGATAATAATAGCTAAGAAGTAACTTTTCAGCATGTGCGATTTTTGCAGGCAACGGAAAAGAAACTCAGTGAAAAGCCGGTGTCGTTAAGTGATTGAACGATTGTGGGATTATGTTGCATTATTACCAATATTAAAACACTAGCCAAGTTATATGTTCTAACCAAAAATACAATTAAGAATTTCGGAATTTCATGCAATAACTCAGGAAATGTGCTCGCTACTTAGTCGTATCGAGGACTTGAACTCATTAGGCTTTCGGCTATTCTAAATTTTGTATCATTGTTATAAAGAGATGTGTACTATTTACTATAGAGAATTTCTCCGAATGAAAGCGGCTCGTCTTAAGATTACCAACTCGTCGCACAACACATTTACTGCTAGACGAGCAGCTTGAAGTGCCTAAAATACACTCAGATTTGTGCAGGATTTGATGGTAATAACGATTGGCACAATCTGGGTTTTCATCTGCGCGCATATAGTGTGGAAAATAAGCCTTCTAATTTTCCAAATACCTGAGGGAATCGAATACAAAACGCCAGACAACAGTGTACGAAGTGGAAAGGAAAATAAGCGTTTGGTAGGGTATGCTGAAAATAGCATTCCATGTAGAATTAAAGCAACTGCTACGTCTAATTCACGCGTTTGGCAATGACGACTTTCCCTCTTATTTATCTTTCCTTGTATTATTTTTCAGAACGGATAAAATTTCCGGAATGGTGAAATCAATCATCTGTCCGTTGTGCGGGAAAGGCGGGAAAAATGGCTATATCTGCCCATTTTCAACCGCATTTGGCATGCTTTGTGATCAGAAACCCCCTGAATTGATGTAAGTGGACGGTTGACCGACGTATGTATAACACAGTAGAGTCAAGAGAAGCCAGTATATAGTCGTTGTACGACTGTTGTTACAGTTCCACTAAGAGTGGGTCCCGTAGCGCGATAGATAAGCACGCCCTCGACCAGACTTCTTAAGCTCTCACCCTCCAGTAAATTTTAGGAGTAATTTTGTAGGTGGCCCGTAAATCAAGCTGACTGTTCGATTGATCTGAATCCTTTCATATGGCATTTTCAATCTACGTTGACGTGCCAGGTGGGTTTGGAAAAAGGTTTCATGCTAAACTTGTCAAAGGTATCAATCAACGGGACAAAATTATACGTTCCCGTCCATCAAAAGGACTGCTGACTCCAAACTCATTCGAGAGCTGGCAATTTCAGCCATTTTATAGGTTTGACCGCAAACTTACTGAAACCAATCGCGTCCATGTTCTTCCAAAATAGTGCTCTTTATGAAGCCAAATAAGCAGTACTTGATGCCAAACCTCAAAGCGTTACAATTCCCTTCTCTGTAACCTTATTCCTGACGCTGGAAATCTCAAAAAATCCAAAGCCAACTGTTATTACCTTTAAAACGACACACTCGCTTGCTCCTCGAGTGCTTTATTGACGACCCTTAGGATTGCTGCACGCCGTAACGCAACTTCGCAACTTATGCTCTTGTGAGTATTATTCTGCTGGCCAAGCGGTTCCAGCCGTACTCTAGTAGCCTCAGTTCACTGGGCTAGATCAGCCGACTGTAATAACCTGGACATCTTGCTTGGTGAAACGAACAATTGGCTGTCCAGGGCGGCACATTAGTAGGACTAACAGTCCCTAATAAGCACAACTCACACATGCTCCATTGCAGTTGCAAAGAAATTTTGCCGGCCCGTGGTCGAGTTAACGCCTCGATAAACTTCACCTAGCGAGGCTCAGTCTCCCAAACATCAACCCTGCACTAAAATCCATGCAAAAGCGTATTAATTCAACCCCCCCCTTCCGCCTTCCTTCAAAACATGCCCACCCTGCGAGATTTTCTTTAGGCCTGTTGCTGTGTGAAGGCGTAAACGCGCATGTGTACAGTGTTTGCTGCAGTCCTGGCAGCCGGTGAGAAAACCGGCGACTCTTAGACAGAACGCCGGCCGAATGACCGTTGTAAAATGCCTCCTTCTCTCTGTACGTTTTTGTGTGACGCTACGAAACACTCAATCAGCTCGAGAATGCATTCCCTGCCGAATGCACGCAACGTTTTGCAAACGACTGACGAATACCAGTCTGTGCATTTACATCAGTCCAAGAAACTGCAAGTCAGACGTTAGTCAAGAGCAGGTGGCTTTGTCTAGCTATCGTGGTTGCAGCTCAGAACAACCTAGGGAGAGCAGACTTTCGATGTATCAATCTCACTCTCTGTTCAACTCCCCCACCTTGACCCTGCGTCAAAACTGAGCTAGGAAGACCAGAGATGGGAGAGGATGCAGCTCCACGCACCGTGGCCAACCGACAGTTCGACCGTCGTAGTCCGACGATGTCCACCGTATGCTCCATGGGAAAATGGAGCAGGGACGGTGACTTGCGCGTGATTTAGTTTAAAGTGATAGTAGACTTGCGCTGCATCTACCGCACCTCTCCTCCTCCCCCACCTGAGCCCGGTGTCAAGACAGAGTCAAGAAAACCGGAGGCGGGAGAAGACGCAGGTGGCTGGCGCGGCCAGATCCCCTAAGTCCTAGCCGCCCCTAGGCGTGCCACCACACCTCTATGTTCGGCATTTGTTATGGGAGCGCAACCCGAATAACGCATGCCATGCCCTAATGTGGCCCCCGTGTTGGTCCAACGCATCTACCACGTGGCCAACCACAAACAAGAACGCAACACGAGAGGGGAAGTGGCTAGTATCCCAGGTGAGTGGGAATGCCGAAAAGGCCACATGAAGAAGAAACCATTGCAGTCTGGTGGCCTGCGTTATCCCTATCAGCTGGCAGCCTTCCAAGCTACAGTTTTTAGTGCACCCTGATAGCTATAAATGTGTCAGAATGTTTATAGTGAGGAAAATACGCAAAGACCGCCAACCTCACTATCTTCCCCACCCCCAGCATCAGGCCACCATCCGAGCTGGTCACTTGCCTGGGGCAGGAGTGGTCGCAGTGGCTGATAGAGTCGGCGAACCCGTCTACGCGGGCAGCAGCACGACCTTGTTCCATTGAAAATCACGCCAGGATTACCAGAACCGAATGGTAAAAAGGTGCCACCGCCATTCTGCCTATAACAAACTGAACACTTTCCGAATGCCAAGCACAGGAATTGATAAGTATGCTTTTCCAAAAAATGTTGTAGTAAGGATCGAGATGTAAAATATATGATTAGTTAGGGCCCAGAGGTCAGCCGGTTTTCATTTTGGCAACTTGCCGACATCCCCAATTATAAACATCGGGCTAACTAGCACCAGGTAGTATTCCGATGCTACTTAACTGTGGACCATATCATACAGAAATCTGATCTTGGCGAAATAATGCAGTTATATTATTATTGCAAACCGTTTTGCAGATCGTGACTTCCCTAAACCTAATGTCTACAATCAGTACCAACTAAAATAAAGCTAGCTGTTGAGACCTTCGCGTAAAGACCGTCGTCTAATTTAGCAAATCCATTCTGTTAACCACCGCGTTTAACAGAATCCTCAGCTGGTAGCTGGGCTCAGACAGTCGAGTGTCGTAGGAGAGAGAAAGAAGTTGGAGCGAGGTTGACAGTAGAGAATCTTAATGAAGCCTTTTTGGCAATTTTATTCATGTGAACTCCCAACCATCATCACGGTCACTTTTGTGGCAAGTATAGACGGATCGTTTAGATATATCGGCTATTGAGCCCGAGCCCGCCTTCAATCGTCTTCCCGTTGTCCTACCATCGGCGTGAGAGGGAAGACGACGGTGTGGTAGATGCTGCAGAAGCCTGCCTCATTACTAATCAAGTCACCTACAAGCCATCGTGGTGCAATTAAACGGATGCGACAGCCAAATTATATGATTCTGACTACAAAGTGCACACATGGATGGAGATTCGTAAAAGGATTTCAGGAACGGCAGCAACAATTTTCACAGGGGTGGAGAATAAGGCAGTAACTAACCCTCAAAAACTTTCTGTGACATAATTTGGCAAGGATATCCCAAAATAGACAAGCTAATGAAGTTTGATGCAGGTCCTAGAAAAAAAGAGCACGATTAATCAAAACTATGTAAATATATTTTGCAAGTATTTTATGTTTTACGCAAGCATCCAACAGTGCTTCAAAACGAATTAAGCTTTTTTATTATCAAAATAATTTCATATTCAGAGAGTGCTTTTAGGTTTTTCTTATCAGCCCTGACTTACCACCGTTGGTCAGCAATAATTCTGTAATAGACGCTGCGGTTCTTTGGCTTCAAACAATTGATTATTGGTTATTTATTGATTATTGATTATTTGACATAAAAGAATTACCCAAACTGGTAATCTGAGGATACTCAATGACGTTCGAATTGTTTTCACCGATGTGTGCCCTATAGCTTAACTACTGATTTCCTGTCAATAGTCCTTGTAGATAGGCGCACGACGACTTCCAATCAGTAATCAAATGTTGGCCCTTAGTTCGGCTTGCCGTAAGCTTACCTACCTCATCGGGGTCTGAATCTTAAGCCACCCGTCAAGGCCCCGGTTTGCAGTACGACAATCTTATAACGTCATATAATCCGGAAGTCTTCCACTTTGCCCTTTATCTCGCTGACAGTAGCACGTAATGTCTACCGAATCCTCAAACATCGTCCATCCTGAAGCAAGGATACATCTATGAGCCCCACATCCATGTGACTTGAAGGAGGTTCAACCAACTGCCGGCTGCATGAATTAACGGTGAGCTTGCCTTTTCGTTTGAGTTGCAGGCCCACGTACACAACAGTGACTAGTTAAAAAGCACGGTCAGAGATCGAAGTGTTCGCGTCTCATGAGGTTCGGTCGTCATGCGGGTGGAGGTATTGCCATTGGGTCGATTTTGCCCACATCGGCACAAGCCTCCCCATAGTTGTCCCGTCAACAGCTTTTGAACGCGCTTTCGGTCAGTACTTACATTTCTCGACATCTGAATCGGCCGATTTACCAGAAAATGTAATTGGACATGAGAGTCAGAATGAAAAATAATCCAGTTGCTGTGAATTCGAAGTACGTAACCATGGACTTTTCTTCGAAGTTCCAGTTAGTAGAAAAAACCGGTAAGGATGCCCTATATGACCGCTAAGGCTGTTATCGCAGTGACTGTAGGGTTTAGGTTTAAGGTAGGGCTGGAGTTAAGAGTAAGGTGATAGTTTAATTGTATTTTAAGGTAAGTGTTAGAGTTAATACAAGGGTATATGTAAACTTCCTGAAATTTGCCGTAAGGCCATGTATTTTAAGCTGTTGGGGCGGTTCCTATTCCCGTTCCCTGTTTAGGCGGCCACACGAGACATCCTTAGCGACATTTTTAACGATAAAACTCCGAACCTTACTTGGAAACACCAGCAGCTTTAAGCAAAAATGTTCAACGCGCGAACATATTTAAGATACTGTTGCACAATACGGAGTTAAATCCTGCGTCCTCGTCGTACTACCTTGTTCATACGAGTATTTACAATGCAAATTTAGCGTTCCCTCTGAACTCTGCGAACAAAGACACTTGCTTCAGGAAGAAACAATCCGCCTTCCGCGATCATTCGGGCATAACAAAAAAATGCGGTCACGGAGGTGGGGATTATAATGAGGTTTTCTGGAAGCATCAATTAGTAGCCGTCTGGGCAATTCGTTGCAAATGAACGGCAACTTGCTCGCTTTACCCCCCCCCCCTTCTCCCCCAACCGCGGACGCCTACTTCATCATTCAGTTCGGCGCAAATGCGCGCATGCTTTTGCCTACTTTACTCCACCTGTGATTACGAAAGGGAATTGGGGTAGGTGATGATTGAACGGCGAGCTGTCCCCGGATTCTGTCGGATGAGATAGAATCCACCCCCTCCTCACCTCCCCCTCCAGCCAACCCACATAGGGGTTCCGCAGCGTGAGCACACTGGGCGCTTACTCCTGAGGGCAAAGATGATGGCAAGATTGTGGCATGGGCTGTTGCTGGATCAACATTCTGAACCCTTTCGGGGCAGGAAAAGTGCACTTTGACTGTGATTTTCAACGGGACTGGAGCAACGCACAATGCTAATGTCCCTTTTCTACTGTCAAAAGAAGCCGATTTGGTAAAAGCCTGACCGTTTGTGTGGCCCTCGTGGTGAATACTATCCTCCAAACAATGGAAAGGAAGTAAAGCGGTAATCAGATGATGTAGAAGTCACCCGTGAACGGGACGAGTTTGCCCCGCAACCTACCGGTGAGCACCCACTCACCAATGCTAATATCCGAGCTGTTAGAAATGACCTTGTATATAACCAATTACGAAGAACGAGGAGGCCTCAAATGCTGTGAAGATGAGAGACAGGTCAGCCTCCACTGTAGTTCCTTAGGCAGGGAGATACGAACAGCCGGCCTGTGGGTTTGACGTTATGAGCAATGAATCCGAGTAACTCGTTACTTTTCTTCATGGCCTTGACGAACACACGCTGGTTTCTGGCGAAGGCCGTCTAAAGAACGTTACTTTTGAAGTGCTTATAATTTATTCAACAGATTGCGGGTTCTAGGCTCGGGGAGTTCACCACCTGGGCTAGGTATCGTTAACTGATGACTGTCAATAAGCCAGAATCTCCCTTCTCTTTACCAGTAATGTTCTACTGCCTATTATACTAGCCGTTGTGCGGCTGCTAGCGGGGCTCGTGAATTAGCCCTAAGGCAGAACGGGACTAGTGAGTCCCGTAACCGATTGGTGAGCGTCCACTGCACCAATAGGGGTGGCAGCGCACGGACAAAAATAGCCTCCGCTAACTACAAGTAACTTTCTGCTAAACTCCAGGAACATTAGGGTTACGGTTAAGGTAAGGGAAACATTTCCGTTTTGGCTTAGTGTTGGGCATTAGGGTTTGGATACGGCACTACGCACGCTGGCTAGAATTTAGCGCAGACCACCTTTATTATGGTGGGTGTTTTCTATTTTTGTGTCGTAGCAAAGGCATTTGGGTTTTATCAAGCCACATAGAGAAGTCCCAGGACACTGACATTTATAACCGACGTTCAGACATTAAAGGCTCATGCATGAGCTAACGTATAGCACGTGGTATGATACTCTCCCAAGGTACGACCAAAGACTCATGCCAGAGCCGGCAGCTGAGAGGACGGTGGTTTGAATGCAGTCAGGACGCCGTCCGTCGATTTCGATGTGGTCCATGGTCTGCCGCATAGCATTGTGTCGCTGGAATAGTGACTTGCGCGGGAATTAAATTATAGTGAGAGTAGACTTGCGCTGCATCTTCCGCACTCCCTCGCCCCACCTGAACCGGGTGTCACGACAAAGTCAAAAAGACCGGAGGCGGGAGGGAGCGCGGGTGGATGGCGCGAATAGAACGGCTTTGAAAGACTTTCAACTCATCTGCTCAGATCACATGGAGTGGAAGTGCCATAGAAGCATTGCAGGCTAACTCTCAATCCACCATTCGGCCACTTCACAAAAATACACTTTGAGCTGACTGCAAGATCCGATTTATCCCATCAATCTTCCAAGCCACGACTGTTAGACCACCGCGATTGCTTCCACCACGTCAGATTCATTATAAGAAGGAAAAGGCATTGAGACAGTCGACCTCACTCTCTTTTCCAAAGTCAGACCCCAAACACTGTCCGAGTCAATTCCTTATATGGGATGGACCACAACGTTAAAGCTTAATTCGTCTGTTTTCATGGAATGCGAAGTGATGGCATATTAAAGATGACTGGGTTTTGTGTAACACATTTTCAGGCGTCAGGGCTTGCTGAGGGTTTACCTTCATGCTGAAAAAGAAACTAATTCTGCTCGCGGGAGATGTTGCAATGAGTCAACATTTTTTTAAATGTACAGAAACCACACGATAGTCAAACCACCGTTTGCGACGGGGCGATCCGCGTGCCGCACAGAAAGGTGGGCGCAGAGGCGCGTGAATTGGCTACAGTTATAGCAGGCTTTCGCTGCATCTGTCGCACTTTCTTCTTCTCTCTAACCTAGGCTCGATGTCAAGACTCTGTCGAGAACACCGGAGGCAAGAGAGGACGCAGGCAGCTGGCGTGGCGTGAGGCTGCACCTAGGTGTGTCAGAATCCTCCCTCCCTCATGTGTGGCATTTTTGGGTGCGCATCTCCAATTCATCCGCTGAACCCTGGGTTGTTTTAGCGCATTTACCATGTGGCAAGACAAAAACACATGTCAACCGTCAGAAGCGGTGCTATTCACAAAAGCTTCCCGAGGTAGGTTCAACGGCATTGACTTGTGTATGAAATATTTTATGGTGAAACCAAATTGCGCAGATGCTAATGCACATCCTCATCACTCAATTTCTTAACTTAATGATAAAACTATGTAAAGAAAAAGATCAGATATAAGTTTAGCGGCGGTGGCCGACGAAGCTAAACGGACCGTCTGCACGTGTTCCAGACATTCATAAAGATTAGTCAGATCTCACATACGTGAGATTGCCATAGAGGCCATTGTTAGAAGAATTCGGTGTAGCCTATCTCGCACCACTACGAAGGAAAAACTTGTCTCGTCAGTGAACAACCTTCCAAGCCACGACATTAGTGCATCATGATAGATTCCAGCACGAAAGAGGTGCCATGCTGATGGAATCATCAGAGCTGCCTTCATTCTCTGTTCCCTCTAACCTGCATTAGTCCGAGTCTCTCAAATAACTGGATTTTAGACCGCGAAAAGTGATTGTGCTAGGCTTAAGAACCCATCTACGCGTGCTTCACACGAAATGCTGCCCGTTTCATATATTCAAGGCCATGAGGGCAGCTCGGATCTCACGTTAGCGAGGATGCCATAGTAGCAAGATATTTCCGGTCATTTCATGGAGTTAAGATTCTTATCCCAGTCTTCTTCTTATAGGCTTAATTTAATACTTTCTTAAATGTGAAAACTGGCCCCAAACGCTGTCTCTTCTGTTTTCAATTCGCATACTTTTTGAAAAGTATAGAGCTGAACTGAGTTCAAATAGTGATGCCGTAGTTGGAAAATATGCTCTTATGCTACTGTCTAACTTCAGTAATCAAAGAAGGCTTGCTGACCCACTGGCTTAATTCGGCAGATAATACTACGCAGTGCTGCTTATCAATGGACTAATTTGGGGCTACAAGGGTATCCTGGCTTCGAAAGAATTAATGGAGTATCTGGGAGTTCAGATATCGGAAGCTGGCTTTTCAGGTCCGTCTCCAATTCTAAAATGAACGGAAAACCGTATGCTTGCGCTTGGCAAACCAGCAGTACCGAAACGCCAACATTCACAGAACTTAGAGGACTCAGAGATGGGAGCCGGTCTAAATTCAAAGAACTGATTCTCCTTTCTTTACGGATGAATGAAACCACTGAACATGTGAACAGGCCAATTCAATTAAATTTTCGTCTGTGGTTCTGCAAGCGAGCCATGTAAAACTGCACTAATTTTGACAATCCATTACTTTTTTACTTTTACGGCAACCCTTCTCTATTGGAAACACATCAGGGTCTCAAATTTTAAAAATATCCTCAGTTATTCTGATGTCTAATACAATTCTTAACTGTACGCGCGCGGAAGGCGAAGAGCCGAGTGACGTGACGTTTTTTGATAGTTCACAAAAACCGAACACAAAAGGCATACATTTCCGCAAGCTGGTTTTGATTATCAGGGTTAAATTTACTATTAAGCCACATGAGTAGCATATCAGCCACACAGTTAATCCCCGATTGTAAAATATCACAGCACTCAGAGGTGTGTATTTTTATTATCCATATCGGGTACTTGGAGGAAGTTGAAAAGACTCAAGAGAAAGTGCCTACCGTGCTAATATTTTTGGCACATACCTTCGTAAGCTGTTGTGCTTGACAAAAGTGTTCCACTTTTTTGAGATAGCTCACTGGCACTCATATACTTTGGAACACAAACGCAATCTTCCCTTGGAACTATGAGTGCTGCTCAACGTGATGCGAATTTTGAACAATGGTAATTAACAGAATTTTGAATGTTCATATACAAGTGTCCATGGCATCCCTTAGTAAAATGTTGGGCAAGGAGCACAACCGAACGGAATTAATGAAAAATTTCATGAAGGGTACGCTGAAACAAACGGCTGTGTAAACAAACACAAACTTTGAATTTAGAGAATTTGAAAACATACTACTCAGTACTTTGAGTGCATATAAACCGGGAAGAAACAGTCCCAACTGAAATATCCAAACATTCAGTTGGGCTTATTTATCACATCCATATCAGTTACTTGGAGGAAGTTGAAGACTCACAAAAAAGTACTCCGTAAGCTGATTTCATAAATAGACCTTCACAAGATTTTTTTGCATCAAGAGAGTGCTCTTCATTTTCGATGCAGCTTAATGGCATTTGTATATTTTGTAACATCAACTCAAACTTCCATTGGAAATAATATTGATGGTCATAGTGATACGAATCTTACACAGAACGTTTTTATCAGAAGTCTTTATTTCGATATAAAATGGCACGGCATATATGCATATCTCTAGGCAGATGAACAGCACCGAAGAAGGCAAGCGAGTTCGAAATGCTAATTTCTGGCTTTTTACCTTCCATCACCCAGCCATACCCAAGCCCAGGTTTTGGCAAAGCCTGAGGCACGAAGCCCGACCTGTACGGGCGCTAAAAGCTCTGCATAGTTACGAGATTGTAGCAAAAGTCCTCTTGAAAAGGATAGACTCTTCTGCGCCAGACAAAAAGTATAGGATGGACGTCGTTTCCGCCGCGACACGCATTTTTTGCCTCCCTTAGGACACCCTTTTAATCCGGTTGGCCCGGTTGCCTTACTGAGATTTAGCCCCGCACTGATGTGAACACTGCCTAATATTGGGTGATCGAGCTTTTCATGTCCTTCAACCCGGAACTACCTGCGAGGAAAATAGATCGGTGAACGGAAGCTAGACAGAAGGCCTCATTGTCCGTCACGGTGCCGCCACTCTCAGTGAAATGAACTCTTATCTTCTACCAAATGGCCGTAGACACAGCTTGGCTGGCGGTGAGGAGTGTTTACTGTCTCCCCACCTTCCCCTCAGGGCAGGGGATTTGAACATCCCCTGGCATAGGTGGCTTTACGTTGCATTCCATGAAAATTGAAGTTAGGATGAAGACTTGGGTTAAGGTGTAAATTTTGGTCAGCGCTACTTTTATTGATAGGACATGGGGATGGGCACGGTGCCTAAAAGTTAACGCAATGCCACCTACAATGCGGGAGAGCGTTCCTATTGCTCTGTCATTCTGGAGGGTCACGTAAACAGTTTCAACTCTAAAAATTCTGAGCATGTATTCGAATGTTCAGTTGAAACTCTTTTCAGTTCCAGCGTCTAACTCAGCCTATGCTTGGGTAAGTCCGTCTGGCTGGTGTTTGACAAAAAAAGAATCTTCACATTCGTTAACTGCTTTTACACGAAAAGGCTTTGGGTCGAACGCAGTCCACGTGGGTAACATCTACGGGATTTCTCACTAGACCAGAATGCAGTCCATGGTGTAAAAATGGTTAAATTCGGGAACGTGGAACCCTTTGAGAAAATGGACTCCGAAAATATCAGCCAGGGCCACCTTGAAAACGGATACAGATTGAAAGTAGCCCTTGTTCGCTAAAGGTCGTAGTATGTCTGAGGCCTAATCGGCTCCTGTATGCGACATACAAGTTGAGGATTTAGTGATAAAAGTCAGGGGTTGTGTTAGGTTATTTCGAAAAGACCGGAATTCGCTATTTTAGTTTTTCACCGTCACATTTTATCAAATTTGAAACTGAAGAGGATATTTTTCCGCGATCTGTGTACCTTTGTCTGTCTCTCTCTCTCATTAAAAAGGGTTGCGAATTGAGTAAAAGATAGAGCAGAAATTGGCGAAAAATGCCAACTCTCTAGGAAATAATATCTACGGTGATGGAACCCGAAGTGGTACAGGGTAGCGAGGGCAAGGAGTTCGAATTATTTGTAAAATTTTGCATTAGACTGGATAATATTCTTCTCCATAAGGTCCATACAGGGAATAAAAAGGAGTAAATAAAATATGTTCTTCCATTTGCCACAAAATCAGTCTTGAAATACGATGTGTAAAAGAAGCCAACGTACGTCGCAACGGGCTCTTTGAATTTTCCCGTCTGCTGTATCCAATACATGAGATCGCCACCGTTGATAAACTCCATGACGAAGAAAAGACGATCCTACAAAAGGCAAAAAAGATGTTATCTAGCACATATGCAAGCAATGTGAAGCTGAGGCTCCGGTCCTTCACTCAAGAGACCGGAAATACCGCCTCACAAGAGACTAAAAAGTACTAGAACGCGGGGAGCGACTGCTGGTTTCCTGCAGAACACTGGGGAGGGGGGGGGGCGTTGCAGAGATGCGATAAAATCAGACTCTCTCGCACACACCAACTTCCAGTCAGACGAGGTAATATTTTGCTCATGATTAATCTATCAGCACACCAAATGTTATAGATGGAGGGGAATAAGTGACGCCAGTACCATGTTTTAATGCGATGCAAGGGGTGTCCAGGTAGGTGGGTGGGACAAGGAAAGGTGGGTCGATCTATGCACCTTGATGCACCTGGTGAATTCAACCGACATCATGTGGACGAGCTCAGATCGGGAACGAAATTCAAGTCGAAATTTACAAATACGATTACGCTCGTTTCGTGGACAATCTTACCGTAGTTGCCTAGGTGTGGCACAAAGAGAGACTCGCGCATGATGTCAAGGACGTAACCATTGTTCACCTCTGAAATTGCAACGGAAGCCTGGAAGTCTGCGAGGACCACCAGCGGATCTCCGTTGCCAATATCTTTATTTCGGAAATACAGAATCGTGTAAATTTAGACCTGAAACAAGGGTTTTATGGCACCTCTCGTGGCTGATTCCGGAAAAGTTGTGCAGTCGCGGTTATCTTATTCACGGGCGGGTAAGCGCATGAAAAATTTCCATAAATTTGGGTAACAGCCGCCCACTTAAATAATAAATATCCACAAATCATGCAAAAAGCGAACCTAGACATATTAGTTTGGGTATTCCAAACGATCCCTGAAGATACTCTTAGAGGGCAGCGTGGTGGAATGATTTTTGACGGGGACAGATCAACATCGAAGGCATTTGACATGATGACCCATGTTAAGTAAGGCGAAGACCTCATTCTAACCTACTAAATGTTTATATTTTTTTCGCAATTTTAAGGACGAGTGACTAGAGGATCGGTTGGCCATCGAAATAGGCTACTGAACTAATTGGAAATTATAAAAATTTTGTTGAAAGGGCTGAGCTAGTACCCAAGCCATCCTCTTTGCCGACGACTGCGGGCATGCAGCAACATCTTGACCTCGTCAGCGGCTGATGCGTCAAGTGAATTATTCAACTCCCCAAAAACCCCCATATAAATTAAGTTCACCTGGTAAATTCACGATTGGTTGCTTAGAAAAGCCAGCTTGGGCTTTCATCTCATGGTATCAGAATTGGGGAATTTCATAGGTTGCAGTAGACTGCGCGGATAACTTCGCCCAAGTGTAATTTAACTAACGGCTCCCGGCGGGGCCTCGTAGCACAGGTGGTTAGATCTTTGGCTGTATTGAAGCCTTTCCCTTGTTTTTGGTAGGTTCTATTCCCACCGAGGCAGCAGAATTTTTCAACATCCAATCCAATGGATTAGTAAAATCAATCAAAATCCCATATTAAATCCGGAACAATCCACAGAAAGAAAACTGTCGTTGTCATTCGCAAAGTAAAACCCGCTGCCAACTGCGCCGAAACCACGGTGGTGCTCAATGTTACTCACCTCAAAACAGTGTACTGATTCTCCTCCCAGTACATCAGGCCAGACGAGGAGGTTGCAGCTCGGATCCAAAAATACGGTCAGATCTCTGACACCTCTCAATTCTCAGTTTTAGATGACTCTAACGCCATCAAGTACGTCAAACTAGGGACGCACAGGGCTTGTAGCCTGACAATACTGCATTATCTCACGTAGAATTGGGAAATTTATCAAAATCGAGCAAGAAAGCGAAAGCGCTTTCATCTGGTTATGAAAACATTGCAAACTGTTCTACTCAGCGAGTACCTTATGCTCAATCAGGTTCGACTACGATCCATCGCACGTCCAATAGATTCTTTTAGGGGGAAATTCTACGGAACCCCGTGGGCAGGCTTCAAACTAGCAACACTACAAGTGCAGAGCGGAAGCCTATCTCAAATGTGTCCAATTACACCATAGATAGACGGGCATGGCAAAAAGTGTTAAAAAATAGAGCAAAAACCTTAGACGTCAACTGACGGGAAGACACCGAGGCTCAATGGCATTCACGAACAGTAGGACGCTGCGGATCATAGCTGCCAAGGCTGTCAGTGTCTTTTCACGACTTGCGTTAAACGGTGACTTCATGGTACATCAGGCAGTGTGCTATAAAACTCGTTCGTATTCCACCGCTTACTGGTGTACGAGTAAGGAATGCACACGTGAGGTTGATCTATCTCGAATCCACGACGCAACTTCCGAAGTATAAAGAATCAAAACGTGCATTGGTGTTACCAGGCCGCATTAACCACGTAACTTTTAAGGATCTTAGCTCACAAGCTGCAAGCTGCATGTAGCACAGGTTAGGAGGCGGCTTCATCTCACTTTAGCCACTGCGCTCAGTCATGCGCAATCGACTAGAGTTTCATTGGTCACAAGTGTATGGAAGAAAGAAGATGAAAGGAGATCAAGTTAACCTGTCATTGGCTCCCCTTTAACAAGTTCTGATGGTTAAAAATGACGTCTTATGATTGAGGAAGAAAATAATACCATAGGTATGGAAATTAACAGTATGGAAAAATCAGAGCCCTATCCGCTGAGTCATTATAAATGTGTTCAAAAGAAAATGGGTGGCGGGGGGAGGGAAACGAAAGACCGTTGCTTTGCATTTACGTTTTTGAAAGACATACAGCCTTTAATAGGTTGAACTTGGCTACCGTTCAATATAACGGGTGTTATGGTTGGCACTCGCTCACGCACGCATTCGTTAGCGTCCACTTGATCGCACGAATTGGAAAGAGTAAGCTGTTGGGCCCAGCGGGGTGAACCTGAGAAGGCTGCTGGGTTGACCAAAGCCGCTTGTCCTGCAATGTCATTGACATCACGCGTTGTCATCCAATAGTGGTTTCCGCGCGTAAGCTGTGTACACGAGGATCTGAGTGGGCCGGTTGAGCAGGTGGAGTAAATTCCGACTCAGCCATCTGACACACTTATCATGCTAGCCGTTGTATGAACAGATTCAGGAGGCCGAGAGCAATGCGCCAGACCAAAAGAAACATACGGGTTGATGTGCACTAATGACGCATTACGCAATTCCATCTTCCTTTTCCCTTTGGCCTTCAGGTAGGTTTCGTTCTCAACTGCAGTGGCATTAAGCACGGACACACACACTGGCTTGAGGAACTGAGATAAGATAAATGCGCACGGATGACACTGACATGATACAGAACTGCTCATGTTTTTGCTTTGTGTTTATTGCATGAATCTGTGATCTCAAGCACACCAAAGTTAAGGTTTTGGTATGTCCGGGCTTTGTTAACTGTTAACTGCGACCTGACCTCTATGTGGCTAACTTGTTCCGCTGCTTGCTCTTATGCAGTTTTCGGTTGATTTCGCCAACGACGTTGCATTCACAACAGCGGCATCGCAGTCGACGGACGCCGTTTCGTGCATGGCAGCCATGGTTTTCACTTTTATCCCTTGAGGTCGAAGCGTCGAGTAGGGTTTGTATGGTATCACAACATCTAGCGACCCCCTATATCCTCTTAACTGTTTGTATGTTTCATCGCGACCTGAGCTCGACAGCGTCTTCCATTCCGGCATTTTGTAATCTCCTGCACTTTCTGGCGACCCCTGCTGCTATCAGCTAGGCCAACATACCCACTCATCTGGTGGTTTGGGCCGACCCGACTGGTGGCTAGCGTGACCCAGAAGGTGTCAATTCACCGGTTAAGTGGTAGCCGTCTCTGTGCCTCTGGCTCTGCATGGCTGCAAAACCTACAGGCTAGTGGGAGCGCGCTCAGTTCAATTGACACACATACGGAAGCAACTCTCCATCCCCACTATAGTATTGACTGCGCGACTGATCGGTCCATCTCTGTTCATGGACGGCCGCACATTTCGCTAGAAATTTCACCTCAAATAAAAGACTCTCTCAGTGGCTACCTCCTCTTCAATCTCGTTTTGTTATGACTGATAACAAGATATGTTGGCATTACGCCCTCTCCCCCCGACAGATATTAAGATAGGGGTGATCAGATCAGACCACGGTCTCGGGTGGGCTCGAAAAAACTATGCCCAGTCCCTGTAGCGCTCTTTCCCAGACAGGCATTTGATAGCGATCAGTCCTATATATACAATGGGTAACCGAAAATCATAAGGGAGACCGGTATGTTCTTTTTTGGCTAACTAGCTGGCGTTGGCCAGCCCCAAACAACTGCAGGTTTGTAAGACCTGCGGTTCAAACTCACGGTTCTTCGGTCATTGAGTTATCGAGCGTTCTGCCATTGAACCACGGGCCCAGTGTCCTGTTGGTTATTGATCGGGTATATTACCCACGGTGGAGATACCCTCACCGATCAGAGTAGGTGTACTGCCCTCCTATTTTTCCTTGGGGCTAAATCTAGAGGCTTTGAAGGCAGTCGCATAGTGATTAGCAGTGTATTCGGATGAAGGGTTCCCGACAAAGGCGATACAGACCGGAATGGCCGTTTCTGACATAAAAGCCGTCATCAGAGAGGTGAAAAAACAGGTTTGCGGGAACTGAGTGTCGACTGCGAGGCATGGCCCGTAACCTGATTTATGAATTTGCATCCACCGGAAGTAATATACCCGATCAAAAACCAATGGGACAATGACTCACAGCCCAATGGCTGAGCGTTAGACTACTTAACACTCAATGACCAAAGAATCATGGTTTAAACCGCAGGTCCTGCAAAGCTGCAGTTGTTTGTGGCTGGCTAACGACAGTTAGTTAGCTAAAAAAGGTCATATTGGTCTCCGTTATCTTTCTCGATTACCAATTATTTGCACAGATCGTCTCGCTTTTTGTCTTTGTTAGTTTCCACGGAAATTAATCCCCGACCTTGGAGTAAACCCTTCGAACCAAACGTTATTCCGGCTCGTTCGCAAGATGCCGTGAATATTTCAATTGAATCACATCAGCCACTGTAAACTAACCACGTAATATGCACAAGCTGCAAACGGGCAGTCAGTGACAACTCAGGTACTAGCAAAAAACCAAAACGGGTGTTTCGCCGATCTTCTGCCTCACGTTCCTCCTCCTCCCCCTCCTCCGCCTCTTCTTCTTCTTCCCCTTTTCTTTCTATTCAATGACTTACGCCAAACGTTTTGTTATAAAATACGAAGCACTGATAAAACTCTGCTAGATCAAGTGCTTAAGACCTCGGCGGTGGACGATGTGCGCCATTCGCATGCACGCTTTTCGGTTTCTATTCTCAGCTGGTGGGTAGGCTCACAGTGAATGAATGAAGGCAGAATAAGCCCGAAAATGTTTTGTAACAATATATCCTCTAACTCTGTCTTTGCTTTTCTGGTGCGACTTGTAATGAGCCCTAGAATGGTGACGTGATCGATGAGTGTCCCTCTATTATTTTTAATATACCCGATCACGACAGGCAGGACAATGAGTTCGTGATTCAACAGTTAGAGCGTTGGACTTCCGGCCGAACGTTTGCAGGGTTAGCTATGGCTGCCTGATGATGGCTTATCAGTCAGAAACAGTCATTCCAATTTCTATTGTCTTTTTCAGCAAACTCCGCATAAGCATATTGAATATCTAAGGTAGTGTGCACTTCGAAATGGTATAATGAAGGTAGAAGGCTCGTCGGAATAATTAAGTTGTACTCCTAAATTGTCGGGTTTGTGACACCAGCTCGTCTGCAGACAGAGAGAACAGAAGAAACCGTGAAATGGTCAGACTAGACCGGTTGGAGCTACAGGACAGACAGCGCCAGACAGGCAACCGTTCTATGAAATTGGTCGTGAGCTCATAGGTTATTGGGCGGGGAAAGTGTAGTACAGAAATGTTGCGGCTCTCCGTGTTGGAGAAAAAGGCGATGACGATTCAGTGGGACTGTAGATAGCGGTCACCAATGCGGGATGGGGGCAGGGACCAGTTCACAGATGTCGCCATGTCTGGAAAATGAGTTGAAGGGACAGTGAGATTTTACATGGCTAAGCACGGATTAGCAGCAGTTATAAGAGTATTGGCGCAAGTGAGTGAGCCGTGCAAGCAGACCTATGTAATGACTGTCTACATAAACATGGCGGTTGATGCTGGTCGCGTTAGAATGCCAAGCTTCAAAGAATTATCGCAACTGTTTGGTTGTAGCCATAACGACCTCTTTAGTTCCGCCCCAATTGAAGTCGTGTGCGCACGCAAGGGCGTAGGGGCAACTCAAAGGACAGGGGGTCACTTTGGAGAATGGCTAGTTTAGGTTCGTTAATGGGAGTCAAAACTATTCGGCCTATGTGTTCGAAGCAATCAAAAGAACAGTTAACACATGGAATGCGGTCAATTACATTAACTTTTTGCCCATTAGGTATGGGGTCTTTTACATAGGATAGTACTATGAGCAGGGAGGACGCCGTCTTGTGGGCAATGTAGATGTCCAACAACTAATAAGCCAGAAGTGTCAAGTCCAGTTTGTCGTGTCTTTGTCGTTACTTCATCATATATATATATATATATATACATATGATGATAGTAAGGGGCTCACCGATCTGCTAAAGGAACATGCATGTTCCGTTGTGCCCTGGAGCTCAGACTAGAGCCCTCGCAGGCGGTCGCATAGCGACGTGTAGCATATAATGGAATGGAACTGACAAAGACAAGGGAGATCGGAATGGCTATTTCTGGCTTATTAGCCGTCATCAGCCAGTCATCCCCAATCCCAAGTGTGGCACACCTGGGATTCAAACCCGCGGTGAGCCCCACACTATCATCATATTCCCGATCACAAACCGACAAAAATACGAGACCATGGCTCAAATGGTAGAGCGTTTGACTCAGATAACAAAGGTCGCGGGTTCGAATTCCAGGTGTGCCACACTTGGGATTGGGTATGACTGGCTGATGACGGCTAATAAGCCAAAAAAATAGCCAATCCACTCTCCCTTGTCTTTGTCGGTTCCATTCCATATATATATATA
>WEDG01005525.1:0-19180 GCA_017591395.1 Schistocephalus solidus
CGACCCAACCTTTCTTCCACAATATTTCGCCTATAACTGTAAAAATGCATTTAAAGTTATGTTATGCTTTGACTCAAACATTTTTAAATGTAAACCATTTAATATTTACCATACACATGCAATGAAAACATTAAATTAATAGGGTTATCAAGGGCAATGCCTGTAACCCTTCAAAATCTAAAATATACGACCTCAACCTTTGACAACTGTTTGGTGCTGATATAAACAGTTTGTGAGCTGCCAGTGAAGAAGTATTCAATGTATGTCAGAAGTTTACCTCCTACGCCAATGTGGTTGGGTTTATAAAGAAGGCGGTGTTTCGGCACGCTATAAAAAGCCTTTTTGAAGTCGATATAGATTGCGTTCACCATATTTCCTCTATCGACCGCTTCTATCCAACGTTCCTTACAGAAGCGAGCAAATTTGTGAAATATTATCTTCCTCTTAGGAAACCAAGCGTGACCTTGGAGAGCAGATTGTTATTTTCTAGGAATTGCATTCGTTTTTGCCTACATATATTTTCCATGATTTTGCAGCAAACTGAAGTTAGGTTGACCGTTCGATAAATGTTTGCGGAAACCCGGCTTCCACCCTTTAAAAACGGCGTTATCCATTCGGATTTCCAGTTGGCTGGTAGACATTCGGTCTAGTAGGATGTTTGGAAAAGCGTAGAGATTAGTTTTGCCAACTCTCTCGCGAGCTCTTTCAACTGTTTGGCAGGTATTTCATCGGGACCTGGTGACTTAGATTCATTTAACCTCGAAAAGTTCCCTTTGAAGACAGTAGTCTCAGTAAAATCAACAGTTCTGACTATTGTATTCTTTTTCGAACGCATTGGAAGGGCAATCTTAACTCGTTTTCGTTGTAAAAACAGACAGAAAAAATTTCAAAACATGATCAGCCTTTGCACCGTCTTCAGTAAGATCTATGCCCTCGGTGGGTCTAAGCAGCTTTTTTGGATCCTTGTTTCGAGTATTCTGTTTGAGAAAACGGTAAAAACGTTTCGGGTTCACGTTGGCCGGCTTCATAATGTCCACCTCGAAAGCATGTCTTGTTTTAACAATAAGGCCCTTGACCCGATTTCTAAATAGGTTTATTGATTTGGCACTGCTTGGGCACCGTCAAATCCTCAGAACACAGTAAAAAACCTAAAACAAAACCCCCTTTTTTCATTAACCAGTGTTGTTTTGGTTTGTTTGTTTGCTTAAAAAGCAGTGTTCGAAATGAAGAGTTTGTTTGAAGTAAAACACCTGTTTTATAAGGGTTAGAAATAGTAAAAATTTGAAGTTTAAACCGATTAGATGGGATAAATACTTCCAATCCGGCCCCTGCAAGTCGACAAGAATTTCGATTCCAGCTGAATCGTTACCGATTAACCTTATTCCTCTTTAAATTAAAATGTTGTCAAGGCCTCCTATTTCTCATCCAAAGCAAACCATGCCTGCGTAGCTGCCAAATCTACTTAACCTAAGAAAACTCCTAGCAAATCTGAATCACTGGCTAATCGAGGCATTAACCAGTAATGTCATTACCCATGGGAAACCTGCTTACCCCTTGGCATCTACAACAGCAATGACCGCTTACGTTAGCATCTGTCGTTTTCCAGTACCTCTTCTTACGAAGCCTGAGGTTAAATGCAATAACCTCGACTTTGCTAAAACAAACCATGAAATGATAAATAATTTCGTAAGAATTCTGGATTGGCATAGCATATTCAAAATCATCGATCCTAATTTTTTCCGTTAGCTATTGCAGATCCTTACATAAATAATCCAGGCTTTTATTCCGTTGAGTATTTTTAATTCAAATAAAGATTCTTCTACTCTTCCGTTTTTTCTCCGGAACAGACTAAAAAAATACAAAAACAACTCAAAGATTTATCTAAAAGCTCTTTTTCAGTTCATTTAAGGATTGTACAAATATTTGAATTAGCATCGAAAAGTAGGCTCGCGAGAGATAAACGTCGGCAGTCTCGGGCACTAAGTGATGGCAATTCCTCCAAATCAGTTGCTCATATATTCCATTTTCGGTCATCGGCTAAGCGTCTGAATGTAACTCCGCCCTTACTCAAAATCTGTAACAAAAAATTGCTTAAGACGATTTGAGCAAAAGCAGAGTTGTTACATTCATTTTTGCCAACCACTTTACCACTGAAACTATCCCCACTTCCATAATTTCTCTGCTTTAAAATTCGCTTCTAACAACATTAATTTCTCGCCTTCATGTATTCAAAAGGAAAGAGCTCACTTAACAAATTCAATTTCGGTTGGAATTGATAACATTCCCAAACTCACTTATTTAACAGTAAAGGGATTTTCCACCTTTACTAAGCATGTTATTCTCAGTATTTCTCGAAAATGGTGTCTTCCCCGTTTATTGGAATACTTCTTTTTATAATACCAGTTTTTAAATCCAGTTCCCACTCGGACATTCAAAACTATCGCGGTGTTCATAAAACGCCTTCTCTTTCGAAACTCTTCAAAAAAATTTATTGCTAACCAAATCACGGATATTTGCATAAGCAATCAAATTATCAAAATTTCTAACATGGCTTCTTACCAGACTGCTCATGTGCGAACCTGCCACGTGTCTTTCTAAAATCTACATAACCTCTTTGTAATAATCAACTCTCTGTGGTATATCTATTTTGATCTTTAGTAAAGAAGTCGATAGATGCTCCCATTAACGATTTCCTAGCTAAACTAGAAGCTAAAAGGGATATCAGTCCCTTACTGACTTTATTAGATAATACACTAAATTATTAGAAAGCAAACGGTTTTTAGAAGGGTCCTCATACTCCAGTGCTAGCACTCGATTGTTAGTGGTGTCCCTTTAAAGTACCGTATTAGGACCATGGTTGTTCTTACTGTACATAAATGATATTTCATCGAGAGTACACATTATCAATCATTTATTTATGCTGCTGACCTCAAATGCGTGCATTGCATCTCTTACTCTACGACCTAACGGTGCCTAGATCAAATTTATTCAGACTAAAAGCTGCCTGTTTAGCCGAGCTCCATCGGCTAACGGAGTTCTCAACTACCAGAGTGCTGCCACGAGCTCGGGCCCATAAGGCCGCCGCAACATCTCATTTTAGCTGCGTCCTCGGCGATTGAATGTTGCTTCATCATAGGATTTGGGCTGCGCCCACGCATTATATAGGATCTTGCCCCACGCCAACAGTAAATCACACTGATCCAAAGCCGCCCGCCAGATTTCCGCGGCCTTTTATTTCCTTTATAATTTCTACCTTCTCTGAAAACTAAATCTAAGACTTGATTGCATGTTTTGTACTTCCCATCTCGTCGAATCTCGCTGTCCTTTCTTCGGCCGGATACGAAACGAATCAGCCGTTCACCGGGAAGAAAATGTCCAGACATTTGGCCAAAATCCCTACTTTCCGACTTCTCAACTACTTCTCGTGTGACTCCAGGATTTGAGTTACCGCCCAGTCATCCTTGCGCAAAACAAACCACCGCAAACTCTTGGTGTCTTATGGATAGTTTGATTAATGTTAACACTTTATTGTTCTGATCCTCGCGTACTTCGGGAATGATCATAACATCTTTTTACAAATGTCCTGGTTTTAATCTAGCAGTGATATAACGCAAATAGTACTCTTGGCCGCTTATTTTTCACCTGCGGATATTTGATTCATAGTTCTACTCCTTATCTGATGGATCATTTTTGACTGTTGCTGGACTTTATTGAATATATTTGTTTTTACGTTTACTCCCGATCATTTCTTGAACCAGGCAATGCCAAATGTCTCTTTTTGTACCTTAACCGTACTAAATCGCTCAATTAGATCGTGTGAAACCATATTTTAGTAATGCACAGTCATCCTCTAGATTATGCTTAAGAAAACAACCTATCAGTAACAAAACATATACTGCAGTTAAAAAACTCAGCTTCATACATTTAAATAGCCCAACATTCTCTGAACTCTGAGATTAATGTTATATTACACAGCAGCAAAATAGGGGTCACACTTACCGAAGGTTGCAATAGGATAAGCATTACATTAATATAAAGAAATCTTCGTTAAAAAGTTGGTCTAGGAGAGTTTTGTTGTCGTAGATAGTCAAAAATTGTAGATTTTGTGAAAATTCGTTTTAAACTTTATTAAAAGAAATTCATATCAGCGTTACAGCGCGTGCGCTCGGTCAACTGTGGAGAATCCTGCTCATGAATAGATCTTCTTACCCCTGTCTATTTTATCGGTCTCTTTTGAAAGAGGTTTATCTATCTATTGAAAAATTGGTATCCGTGATTTCTAATTTGAGAATGTTACCATTAAAACAACAGACGTGGAGGTAAGGGTTTGAGAAAGTAATGCCTTTGAATTTCGTCCATTTGTGAAAGGATACTGTGAGCATTAGTACACGTATCGAAGCGACTGAGCACTTACATATAGATGAGCGCTCGGCCTCGTGATCAAACGCCGTGAATCCGGGGTCAAAAGATTTCAAAAACCAACCGGTTTCCATCCCGCAAACGCTTGTGTCTGATGAGTGGTTGCCTACTAATTGAGTGCCTTGCTTTTAAACAAGTTTATAAATTCGGCCCTTCGTATTTATGTCCTCTGTCCTCGGCAGTACACGCCCTGATGATGAACGAGGTCTCGCTACAAGAAAGAACTTTGATCACTTTTATTTCGCCAATGTTTATTTGGAGTCATTTCCCCTCTGTTTGCTTTTCCTCTTCAGTTCTGTTTCAAAGTATCTTCATTTTTAAATGTTCCATCGTTGCATAATCCGGCTGAAAAAAGACATCCCTGTATGAGCTATGGAGGTATTTTATCGCATTTATATATATGTAGCAGGTCTCATTTCAGAATTCCATCTTTGCCAGCTACGCGGAGTTATTCATAAGAATCAGCAAGATTATCCTAAAACGGAAGGCTTTGCGCAACGGCACGTTTCTTTTACCATTAAAGAATAGAATAATATTATGCTCAGAAAAGACTGAGCTCGTGTCTGTTCGAGATTTCAATCATTTTGTGTGAATTGTTTTGCATGTTTTAACTTTTAATTCTTCGTCTACTGTCTTCGCTTCGATGATATTATTAACGTTCTCCTTTGATATATCATCCAGCAAAGATTAAATATGCGTTTCCGCATCCAGAAGATAACCTTCCTGCGTGAGCTTGATAAACAGTAAGGCATGAGCTGGCCTTGATTTCTCCACAGACAAGTTAAACATCGACCGATCTCCGGTTTCAACACCAGAAATTACTTTAAGGCCAAAATTAGGTATTATTTAAGAATCTTTATTTGCATGCGTTATTTCAGAGCATTTGAATTCTCATTGTTTGGCCGTTTTTGCCTTCTCTAGATGGGGCATGTCGTGCTTCTGTTAGTTTATCTTCTTTTCTCGATCACCGAGTTATTTCTGTAAAGAAGACGTAAAGCTTACCGTGAGCACAGAGCTTTTGTCCTCGAGAAGTATGATATGCATTAGTGTTTTTCATGCGTTTCGGCTCCACCTGTGGGAGGAGAATCTGTACAGAGATCTCTGTCTTCAACAACCTCTTCTGTTTAGTGTATTTTATGAGAATTCCGCGTACACGTGGTTGTGTGCTTAACTACGTGCGTTACTACATGTTGTTGTTTAATGAGGGTTCGACTTCTGACCCGTGGCGCACATCTTCCTCTTTAGCGCAGATGTTACCTGAGTGTCTGTTTTTCCCTAACTCTCAGCATTCTATGCAAAATCAATGATCATTTATAAATATTCTTATAAGTAAAGTCCTAGTTTGCGATCACATGCCAGCAGTCAGACCTTTATAAGCAGCCACGCAATGACTTATCATTTTTGTGATTCCTCTCCCCACCGAGGGGAGGATCAAACCAGCACACAACTCTGGCGTGAATTGCGCCATGAACCCGAATGCGGCTGGCTTATTTCTCGTAGGATAAACCTTCGGGAAGCTTGAACAATCCTCGAAGTAACATCACGATAGCCACAGAGTCGTCAGCTACATGTTAATAACTCCCAAATTTGAAATAAAATAGGTTTATTGATTTGGTAGCTGCTTTGATGCACCTTTCAAATCTTTAGAACACATAAAGAGCTAAAACACTCCCAGAGTATCTACCATTAACCGGACTTTAGCTTTTTGTGTTTGTTTTGTTTGCTTAAAAGCACTTTTCGAAAAGAAAAAGTTTGCTTTTAAAGTAAAACCTGTTTTTCAAATAGAGCAAAATTTAAGTTAAAACGGCTTAGCTAATTGGGAACGAGATAGTATCAGATTAAGAATGGTTTAGAGCTAAGACTAGTCTGTTACTGACGTTCGAAAGAGCATTGACTCGACAGAGAGGCAGAAACGCCTGCGGTCGTAGGCGATAAGCACTTCAAATCGATGCTGCTACAGTTGATTCCAGTGTGTGGTCTGCCGAATGATTGACTGATTGCTTAAAAAGGTAAAAAAGATTTGGAGCAGGAAGAGTTCTATGGTGAGTAACATTCAATGCAGTCCTACAGTCTTCATATTTGTATTTTATAACAAAGTGCTGAATTATGTTGGATCTTGCTATATGAAACAGCTAGTATAATTCGTTTCATAAAGCTTTATCAAAAACCAGACGTGCGGCTCGTTGCACATTCGAACTTAGTAGAGCATAAATGATGTTAAAAACGAAATAAATATACTACGGACAGACTCAGATAAAAAATCATAAGTTTCGCAAGTTTTTTTATAGCAAATTGTTTAACAATCATAAAATTATATATAAAGAATGAAGGCGCTATCCAAAAATATTTTTACATATAAAATTATGATAATTTTTAATAAGTTTTTGCAATAGAAAAAAGGCTGCATTTTAGATAATGGGTGTGAATCAATTATTTCGAGCCCCTACCACAACCAGAGACTAGTTGTTTATAGTCCTGTGGTGTCACTATCCACCAGCTATAGCTTGCCCATAACAAAGATGATTTAATTTTTTTTCATCTTTATATGCATTGCAGGTAAGATGTTCATAAAAAGGATGTCAATTAGCTACTAGTGGGAGCTTCTGGCCTGAAAATGGCTATCGGAGTCATCGGAGGTCACGCGCAAAGTACGTTTGGATTTGCTTGATTTCCCTAGATGCTCATACGGCAGCTCATCAGGGAGGACTCAGAACTTTGGAGCACATCGTCAATAGTCAACCGCCATGATTCCCGAAAAACAGCATTATCAGAGAATGCACAATGTAAATGGCGTGCTGTCAAAAGATCGCTATATATACATTGAAGCCCTAACACAAATGCACGTGTCCATACTTTGTGATAAATCAGCAGGTTTAAAATGTAGGGTAGAACCTACCAAAAGCTACTTTTAAAAATCACGAGGTCGTCGTTATTGTCACCAAAAGTTTAGAATAGTAGGCTGAACAATGACTTTCATTGTTGTATAGCAAAGTCATCGTGCTACCTCCCTTATATAATTGAACGATGGCAGTTTTCTTCCAAAGTGAAGAAATACTCCGTGTTCTAGTTAAAATCTCGTACAGCTATATTATAGACATTGATTGCTTGGCCGATAGTTTTGAAGTATCAGATAAAAAGAGATAATAAGAAAGATCGAAACCTGCCCTACCGAAAAACCCAACGAGATTACTAACCACGACCCGAAATAGCTTTACAGATTACATAGAGACTATTTTATATGTTATAGCTTTATAAAAATGAACCTTTCTATTCCATTCTTTAGAATTAAATATTTTATATTTTTGTTACAGTTGTGAGTGTACAGCCTTAAGTTAAGACTTTAAACAAACATCAGTAATGAAATAAAATTATGACAATTTGTGCAGATATAATGTACAAATATTTAATAATGCAGGCAAAACTCGTCCTGGTAGGGCAACATTTAGCGATGTTTTGAAATTAATATTGAACGAAAAAATAGGCGGCGAAACAAAATTCCTTCCTCGAAAATGGAGGCGGAGTTTAATAGGCCGCATTGTGGAATGGAGGCTAGGAGAAAATCTGCTTGATACAATAAAGTGAGGTGGTAGAGTTGGCTTATACTGCAGTAGCATTTAAGAAGGAGATTTTGAAACGCCGATATGGATTCATTCTTGTTCACTATGGTGCATGTAACCGAAATCTTCGAAAATGCCTCAATGAACTTGAGTTCTCCAGCACCTTATGGGTCAGAATTGAATTCTGCTGATGGTAAGCATCAACAAAACGGCAGCATTTTTTAAAATTGTGTACATCCGAATGACTGCATTGGTGAAATGCTGGTTATATAAAGGAGAAATAATGGTTTAACGGGGAATCCTCATTGATAGTAGTCAATAGGGTCAAATTAATTGCCGATAGTAGCTTTCCCCGTGTCATGAAAAAGGCTGCTCGAAAAGATGAGAGAAAATATAAGATATCTAGAATCGGTTTTAAGATAAATGTGCATTCTGCGTTCGTTTGATAGACTAATCATGGGGTTAATGACAGAAAGTAAAAGATTTGAGATATTGTTTAGTCTTAACAGGAGAAAAAGCCTATATTCATTCTCCTGACCCAAAGAAGTTAAAGCTTCGTCATCCAGCATCTAGCTAAGTAGCAAGTATTTTGAGGAGTTGGATACAGGAGTTTTGTGTGAAATTTCTAAGGACATTTTAAATTTATGAATTGCTAGATTTTGCTCGTAGTAAAACCGACAAAGGATCAGGGCGACTAGTCTTCATTTAATCTCGAAGGTAAAATTATAAGAAATAAAGCCAACACTCTGAAGCAGATTTAGTTATATTCCGCTATAGTTTTCTTTGGAATAACTTGCCAATTAAAAATAAGGTCGGTAACTAGTCTATCTGCATTCAAAGCGAAGACTGCACATTTATCAAAACACTAATTCTACTAACCTTTTATTTTTCCTCATCTTTTCCCAGAAGCTTTCTCCAGTTTGACTCGGAGAAAAGGACCATTGGAGATTTAAAGTGACCCTCTTGAAACTTTATTTTTCGCTTTACCTTGAGTCGCCCATGATTTATGATGTCTCCTTATATCACCAGTCCTTAAACGATGACGTCATTCCGGACGTAGACATTCGGTGGTTCACAGTCCAAAATGCCACCGTTTCTTTGGATACTTACCATCATCAGAATTCAATTCTGGATCGCTGGAGTACTGAGGACTTAAGTTCATTGACTCGTTTTCGAAATATTTTGTTTCATACGCCCTGATGATTAGCAGTGAAATCACCTCGACGTTTTATTATCCTCATTCCGATGCTACTACCGTTTTTACCTACACAACGACCAGCCACCATCCTAAGCAATTTATTTTCCTACCATCTTTTTCAAAAATGAAGGCTTATTGAACCCTACCACCTATTTTTATGGTAGGAGTCACTGCCTATTTTCTAGTTCACCATTAAATTTAAAACATCGCTAACTGTGCGACATATCAGGACAAGTTATGTATTTTGTATTTTATCTCCACACATTGATATAACTTTTATTTCGTTACTTATGTTTTCTTAGACAGTGCCTGTCTGGTACTTACCAAATATTAATTCTAAATATTGATAAGGCGAACAAGCTTATTTATTGGTGAAGCTTTGTCCTTGATGGAGGAACATTCAGTAATAGGGCGACTCTTAAAAATAACAGGTTGCGGCAGGCTAACAGGCCGAAAATCCATGATTTACGACGTGAAAGCCGTATGCCAGAAGAGCGTCTAAGTCGAATGAATATATACAACGCATTGTTCGATGGTAGTAGATTTAGAGTAGAAAATAAGCACATTTAAAGGTCAAGACCATTAATATAAGATTGATAATGTTAAGCTACCGATCAAATATCATTTATATACAGTAAGAACAACAAAGGACATAATACGGTGCATTGAAGGCCACCATTCACTATCTCGGAAGCACTTGAGTATAAGGACTTTACTACAAACCTTTCTTTTCGATCATTTAGGTATGATATAATAAAGTCAGTAAAGGGACTCCGAAATCCTAAACCCGATTGTTAAGGTGGATTTTGTCAAGGAGGCATTTTATCGAATGCCTTTCTAAGATCAACATATATAAATAAATTAGTGAGTTGTATGTTTAAGGTCCAGATGTCCCCATAATTACAAAATTAGTATACTGGTTTAAATAAACACGAAAGGGATAATTGCTGCACTGTGAGCATCCATATGCTCAGCAGAAATGAGAAGTATGTTTAGCATATCCGATTCAGAATGATTTGCCATTTAAAACAAAAGTAAACAATCTTTGGCATATACAGTTAACTAGAAAAGAAGCATAAAAAACTCATAGGTTTACATTTGAGGTGGAGTTCGGCGAGCCGCCAATTTAAAAAAACTAGGAGAACAAACTGCTTCAGTAAAAACATTAATACATAAATGCAATGGAATATTATTGTGATGTTGCTGAAAACGTATGGGGGTTCGAAACGCTCCATTTCGGGTAAGAGATAACATAGCAGTAAGAGCTTTCTTTTTAAACACCAGTGGAGGTGAGAGAGGAGAGAACTCATTGTAGCCAACAGAGGTCGAAACAAAGGAGGGGACAGTAAAGCTCACGAGATCATCATCGATATGCGACCTTGCTAACTACATAGTCCACCACCAAAGAGGCCAAACCCTCAGAATCCGCCTCTGTCATCAACTGAACCTAGAGACTATCGTCATGGTTTCAAAATCGGAGGAAAGTATCAAGGTTGTCAAGAGATGGCGATGCTTGTTTAAAAGGAGGGGACGAAAAGGTGAATGCAAAGATTGACTCTGCGTAGGATGATGAAAATATTTTAAGTGACCAATATATTATCAAGGGAGCTGCCTTTAATACCAGGAGGCCCTTTTTAACATCCAAAAGTTGCTAGTTTGGGAAGGAAACAGACCATAAGAACTTTATATCTTCCGAATTAAAATGTTTGTGTAATTTGGTTTTGAAAATAGCTAATGTAGACGACAACCTAATTTCCAGTGGAAGATTATTCCATGTGAAAGCATACTTAAAGGAAAAAACGGAGAACGGTTAGTTTTTGAGCGAAGTGGTGGTGAAATTATAATGGAGAAATTAATGTTGGCATAGGGTCAATCTACCGGATTGAGAGCCTTATTTCGTAAGACATTTGACCTAGAGTTACGCGAAACAGGAAGCAGAGACCGGCTTCGAGGCTTATAACCTACAGAAATTCATTTTTTGCTAACTGGCATCTATAGGTATAAAATATACTGGTTCCAGGAAGAGAAATTAGTCTCCGAGTGAAAACCCTTTGCACTTTTTTTCAATCTTCTGCGGACAGAGGCGTTTATCAGCCCAAATAGGGGACAGCAGTGTTCTAGCATAGGAAGAAAAAGCATCCAGAAGGTAGAAATGCTGTGATATAAACCACATATCCGTGCGGCCTTTGCAGAAATTTGATCTGCATGAGGCGATAGTGCTAGCTTATTCGTTTAACTCAGACCGTAGTCTTTTATGGTTGATCGTGCTCAAAGTGTACTTTGTGAAATACAAGGGCTCGAGGAAGTTTGGTGGAGCCAAAACACATGAAACTTCTCTTGGAGGAAGAAAACCCCAACTGCCAAGTACAGCTCCAACGTGAGAGCAAAAGTAGATCAGTGTTGATTGTATCAACTCAACATTTGGCAGTGTCGTTAGAAAATGAATAAATGCACTTGAAATCGTCGGCGTAAAAAAATATTTTGTGAATTTTTGAGAAAAATTAAAATTTCGTTTGTGTACAGAAAGAATAGGAGGAATTATTTGCTGACAAATTATGAATATGGGGAAATTAATAGTGCTGATAACATTCAATGGGGATGCCTGAAACGTTGGATACGGTTCAGATTCAATCGTAAGATGATTTGCAAAGAACGCACTAAATAGTTCTGCCTTATCAAAATCTTCGAAAATGAAACTCTTGTCTTCGTTTAGTACTGGAGGCACTTCATAACATTGTTTAGAGGAGGATCAAAGGCGGAACAGTTGAGCAACAGATTTTGCAGAAATTGGCTCACTAAATGCGCAAGATTCCCTCTGTCTGTGACGGGCAAGACGAAGCTTAGAGGCTAATTCAAAAGACCCTGCGATCCTTACATGTACAGATGAGGAATTAGTATATTGATCTTTCAACTTCTTCCTAAATTTCTTTTGTCATGACAAAATAAAGTGAGGAACGGTGGATTCCGAAAAGTAGGGCTTGACAATTTTCGTTGGCACAAATTCCAGGAACGACTGACATGAAGTCACAAAGACTTCCTGCGTCGTTCATGGAGGAGAGATGCTGCCAGTCCAAAGAGGCATAAATGTTATTAATTAGCTCATATCTGCGAGGTCAAAAGCGTGATAGGTAAACACGGTGCTAGCATTTTCCGATAAGACCATCGGAAAGCAACAGTGAATTAATTTATGGTGACTTTGGAAGAGGCCCAGCTTAAAATCAACGAAGAAGGGGGCAATGTAGTTTGAGAAAATCAGGTCTTAAATATGCATGTCTCTCATTGAAGAACGGACATGCTGGAAGCAATTACAAAAGTTGATGGTTTTGACGAAAGGCTGAAGTCTGGGTGGTCAAAAGTTTAAAATCCAGTCAATTTCGGGAAAATTAAAGTCCCCAGTAATTTTTTTAATGTTTAAATTGGACTCCGAAAAAAATTTGAAATTCCACAAAGTGTTTCATCATCATCGGATGATGAATTAGGCGGGTTGTTAATATATACGACGATCGCCTTTTGCCGGGGCGACAGGATAATGGATGCGAAGCAGTAATTAACAGAGAATGACGTTACATCTAGACCAAACGGGAAGTGCATAAATTAAGCTTTAATATAGCGAAGAATATCACCACCACGCTTTTTAGTGTAATCTTCACGGTAGAGATCATACTGGTCTATGACAAGCAAAATGTCGGAAATTAATGGATGGGTCTAAAATTCAGTTACAAATAAAACATCGGGCATTAACTCAAAAGCAATGGCTCTCAGTTGGGCCATCTTATTTATAAGAGATCTAAAATTAAGTAATATGACGTCTTGCGAAGTTGGAGTATTCAAAATATGGTAATGGTTACTTATAAAAAAGGAAGACTTGGTGGTGGGGATGTAAACTGTAGATAGGAAGGTGCGGACGGAAAGTAAAATTGCTGCTGTCTACAATTAGTTAATTTGTTACTGCTAACTAAATTAGGATTATTGAAGAGAAACATATTTGGGTTGTATCCATTGAGGTGAAGGCTATTTTCTGCGTTAGCAAAAATTGGGGGCCTTACAACAGGATTTTGAGGAATAATGCAATAATATGGGTAGAGAATAAGATTTGAAAATGGAACAAATTGTTTTGGAAGACTGTTACCATAAGGGGTAGATTTAATAAGTTGGGGAGCCCGAAGAATTGTTTGGTTGGGACAATTGCTAAATACATTTTGTGTATGTATAGAATACTGGAGAGTTAGGAGGTTTCCAAACTGAAATGACGATTTTTTTTTTTTTTTAGAATTTAAGGTAAGAGCATTTGGTTTGGATAACCATGAACATACTTATGGATAATGGATTGAGAGGCCAAAGACCTATGAGAGAGCGCTCCATCGGTGGAAGATCCTAAAAAAAGAAACATTTCAACTTCTAGATAACGTGAAATGTGACCTCGTTGTGCAAAGATGGAGTTCACCTCTATTTGTGAAAACAGTTTGGCTAACATAATCTTCGTAAAGGAGAGTCGTTTGGCTTCTGCTATTTTGTAGTTGAGACCGCACGAGTACAGGAAGTCTACGGCAACGTTTAAAGGTCGTCTGTCTCGGGCAACATTTTTTAAAAGAAAATTATAATTAGAATTAACGACTATCGCCATGTAACATTTGCTTGTTTTGCTAGCGTCTATCTGTAAATAGGGTTTTCAAAGGCTCTGCCTATCTCCCTTATATATACTGAATTATACTGAATACTGAATTATAATTTCTTTTCTGTCGGTCTTATGTTTCACAGGCAACCAAATGGACGAGAGAATCCAGACACTGACATTCCTGAGAGGGAAGAGCAGAGATGTCACCGTCGAATATATTCCCAAGTATAAAGAGATCTGATCCAAACTTTGACATAAATCATAAAAATTTTGTAAAGCAGAGAGATCAAGCTGTTTAGCTTTAACAACTAGTTGCATATACATAGCACTGTTGTGATTACTATATTCCACCAAGCAACGCCTCGGTTCAATGGCTTAGAGCTTGGGACGAGCTGGGATTTTCGTTCTCATTCTTGCTAGGAGTAGGCTTTAATTCGGTCAAAATTAGTAAAAATCAGGCAAATTATATTCTGTGACAAATGTTTTTTCCAAAATTTTAACTAAAGACCTTTGTACACACTTTAGAAAACTTCTTAGTAAAACAGTTCAACCTGACCAATAACGAGGCTTTTCCGGTAAAAATTTGACTCGAAAGGTTTACCCCTGTAGGAGAGGAGGAGCACCACAGGTATAAAAAGGTGATAAGGTGTTAAAAATTCAAAGTTTTCATCAAAAAATCAGGTAGTAATTTAAGCTTTGGATAAGGAAATCTTAAAAAATTATAACTTTTTCTTAGCTTTCAAAAACGAGCTGCGCGCCTTGACCTTCAACTTGAGCAGGTTTGTCAGGCAGGATCGACTAATTCAAAAACCATGTTGATGTGAAGTTAGCAAGTTTTTATCTTCAAGATACCTTGACTGTGAGCAGGTAAGTGAGGCCTTGACTGTGAGCAGGTTTGTGAGGCAGGATCGACCACTTCGAAATCCATGTTGATATGAACTAAGCAAGTTATTTTCTTCAAGATGCCTTATCAACTTCGTTTTGATTATCTTCTCTATCATTTTGTAACATATAATTGTTAGGCTGACTGGTCGGAAACTGTTTAATGATGTCCTTTCTCCTACTTTATAGATGGGAGTTATGTTGGTTATCTTCCACTCGGTAGGTAGAGCCCCCGCCTCCATCGAACTTTCAAATATCTTGGAGAGTGGATATGCCAGCTGGTCAATGAGGTCATTGAGAACTTTTGCGGATATACCATCTGGGCCAGGTGATTTAGTGGGCTTTAGCTGTTTCAGAGCTTTTCTTACTGCGTCCATTGAGAACAACACCGTGCTTATTTTGGTTGCACATCTGGCAGTACTGTAGTATTCTTCCTCGTTAAAGGTGGTTCCTCTGTCCACACGGACATTAATAAATTTGATAAGAGTCTGGTCTTATCAGAGTTACTGGTAACCTGTTTCCCTGATAGTTTTTTTAGACAAGGAATGGAGTCCCGATTTCGTTTTGCCTTATTTACGTTAGGAAAAACCTTTTCGAATTTCTTGGTATGTATTTGACTATTTCGGACTCAAAGGATGATGTTTCTTTCTCAGAAGATTTCGAAACCGATTTCGCTGTTTCTTAAAAGCGGAAAAAGTTTTGGGTTTTTGATAGCAGGCATATTTTCTCCAGAGATTTCTTCTCTTCTTGAGATTCCTTTTTATTCCGATGTTTCTTACTCGAGTCGGGAGACGTACGATCGCCTTTAAAGTGGGCAGAATTTCTCTACAAAACTGCTGACTCAACTTACTAATGAAGAACCAGGCAGTGTTTGGGTCAGGTACATGTGCAGGGCTCCAGTCTATCCCATTCAGTAATTCTTTCATTTTCGGATAATCCCCTTTCCACACATTTCTCTCCCTACCTGCACGACGTCTGGATTCATAAAAATGACTGTACTCCCAAGCAAGAACGCAATGATCACTCCGTCCAAGGAGTACGTAAGAACTTGATGCAAGGATGCAATCATCGTATCTACTAATTATTAGATTCAAACAGCTTGCCTGCTATCCATTTCGGAACGACGTCTCCATTGTTGAGTAAGAAACTCGTTATTTACCTACCGAAGTAATTTTTGTTCGAATGAATTTTCCGAACGCGAGCAATAAATTGATACCCAATAGATATCGGGAGCGTTTGAATCTCAACGTATTAATAAGTGTTTGCTACGGCAGATTTGCCTTACCTCTGTGATGAGTGCTTCGTCCATGTTCACTCGCTGTCCTTGGGGTCGATATAACACGGCAAGTTGGAGGTCTGGTTGGATTGGGACTTTCGGTTTACAACTAATTATTTCGCAAGACGATTTCCTATTTGGCGAGGGCCCATCAGGAATGAAGTAAATGCCTTCTCGTATGAACATTGCGATTCCACCACCCCTACGTTTGTTTCCATCTATGCGAATAAGCTGAAATCCGTCTATCCTGACTTCTGTGTCTGCGATTTGTTCATTTTACTATGCTTCAGTTAGAGCTATGAAGTCAGGTTGTAAATGGTCCACGACCAGTTTGATTTCAATAGAATCTGCACATTTGCGAACATAATTGTCATCTTGTGTTGGTTTCTCAATTTCTGAAGATTTTTGGTTCTTCCTTGCACAAGGCGATTATTGCTGGATATTTCGCAATATATATCAACTGCCCTGTCTGGGTTCAAATCTATAGGCATTCGGTAGGGCTTTTGCCCGGCGTTGTTGCGGTCAATTTCACGGGATGTTTCCATAAAAACGAGCGCACCATTTTAACGATTTTTTTGTCTACAATTTTAAAGTTTTGTTCCGCCTACTATTCACGTCTTTTCAATTTTACTACCAGTGTCCTCATTTTCATCCGATCGGTGGGAAAGTAATCCGGCTGAAAAAACACTCCACGATGATTTTTTTGACGTCGGGACTTTTGAGAGAGCAATAGATCTTCCTGCTGTTTGCTCCCCAAAACCACTTTTAACGATATTTGTCGAAGCTCATGCGTTTAATTTCTGACGATAGTCCCCAATCGAAAGATCTTTTTTGATTTCGACTATCACACCAGTTTCTTGCGTACCATTCAGTACATTTTGGAATGTCAGCAGATCCTGTTTTACCCTTTTTTGGCGTTTCCCAGGAGCTTCTGAGACTCCCTGAACTATGAGACAAAATTACCTGTCAGGGGAAAAAAACTCGTTCCTGAATTCTGCTTTCTTTTAGTGATGAATGTTTGAATCATGCACTGTGCTAAAGTCTTTAATACTGTGTTCAAATTGGTCTTCATCGGTGAGCATGCTGGTTGATTTTTAGAAACCTTTATTGATCATTCAAACAGCGTGAGTTCTTCTGACACTGTGTTTGCACGGACCGCTCCCGGAAAGCCTGCATTTTGGTCTGTGGCATCCAGGTCTCTCGATAAGTTGCAGTCCTTTTTTTCGCCATTAAGTCACTGGCTACCATTACCTGTTCCATAATAGTTCGATGGACATGTATAGAGAATGCTGCTGTCGCTCTTTCGTGGCGTTAAAGATACCTTACAATTACTGTTAGTCGGCTTTTAAGAGACCGTCGATCGCTGATTTACTTTTGTAGAGCCGGATTCTATGTGCACCAGATTTCCCGAACCTGTGGAAATGCAAGACATAATTTCATCCCCGTTTATTTTGTTTTTTTCATCTGTAGTTCAACTGTCTCAGAGGTTTGTTCAAATGACTTTTTTCGCTTAATATTGTGTCTATTGACCTCTACCGTTTCCTTCAATGATTAAAGTCTAGCTTGCTGATGCTTTTCAGTTCTTTTGAATCGTGTTTTGGCGATTTAATTTTGTTAGGTTTGATAAGCACTGCTACTATTTCCGATAGGACATCAAGGTCTCCTTTTATATCTCAAAACTCTGGTTGTGAGTCCTTGGCATCCATCACAGTGTGCCAGCCCTTTACTGTTTAGCTTACTTTGAACAAGCTCAGAAGCACTATGCTTTCTTCAATATTACTGCTTGGTGTTTCTTCTCAGTCTGCTTAGTTTGACGTGAGTATTTCTGGTAAGTGTTTGTCACATGAAATCGAAAACCATTTACAAAGGTAGGAGGGTTCATTACTTTAAGAATATATACTACTTTTTTGCCTGTGGCTTCCGGGACGTATCCAAGCGGTCAAGAGCATCGGTCGCTAATTGAGAGGTTGTGGTTTCGAATCCCGTCCGAAGCGTTGAAATATTTTCTCGCGTTGTCACGTCTTCAACGTTTGCGATGCCCATGCCAGCAAGATCTCTACAATGATGCATTAAGTTTTAACGAGCAGCTTAAATTATCAAGCAAATAGTTTAATGAGCACAATAAGAAGCGCTGTTCCGAACCGAATTCACTATCGAATGTTAATACGAAACAAAGAACGATGCAGCCTTTGAAGATGGCTGGCCAGTGGTTTTCCGTTACTTTCTGATGTCAACACCGTTCCTGGCAAGAGACTGTTTTCTGAAGCCCGTAGGAGGCAGTTTACGCAATGATCCAAAGGAAGCAGAGTTAGTTTATTGGTTTTTTATTTATCCTATAGAAAAATGTGATATGACCTTCTATGGATATTCTTAAATATACACGGATATGCCTGTTCAGCGAAATCTGAATATTTATTTGAGTTAACAAACATGACTCACCTGTGCGGTCATCCATAAATGCTCAGACGCGAATGTATGCGCCTGAATCAACGAACTTTTTCTGCCAATCAGCGAGTGGTTTGACCATTGAACTCACTTCCAAGCGAGCTAATGACTTTGAATACCGTAAATATGTTCGAACGTCAGTGAGACTCCCCTACCAGCACCAGCCCTGCGTAGTCCCCTCTGACACTGGGGGCCAGAAGGTGATTTGAGGGGGCTGGAAAGAGGCAAAATTGCGGAGTTAGAAGGGAAAAAGTCGACGGTGTAGCCCTTTTAGGCCCATCACAGGAAAAAGGTGAACAACGGGACCCCACGATTTCCTAGCATTTGCAGCCCCCGTTTCTATATATCGAACGCCCAGCGTGCCTTTCTTTCTCTGATAATCGGCCACTATTTATGCACCCCTAATTGTGGCACAATAAACAACCCAATGTTAAACAGTTAATGGGTCTTCCATACGGATCAATTCAAGTCATTCCTGCCATGTACCCGCTCACTCATGAAATAGGACATGCGCAGAGGAAATTTGCGACGTATATTATTATTAAAAAAAGATACAAAAATATGTACATGCGTTGGAAAAGCTTATCCTAGTCTGTCGACATTACTGCCGTTATAAAAAGGTGGTTCCTAAAATAAAAAGAAATATGTTGTTGAGCGAAGCTAGATGAACATTATGAAGAGCGTTACCAGTCAACAACACCCAAGTCCTGATTGAAATATCTACCACTTCACGTTCACCAATTACCAATCCCAAAGCCTCGATTAAAATACATGCTACTTTATTAGTG
>WEDG01005527.1:0-22500 GCA_017591395.1 Schistocephalus solidus
CTCGCTGTGCAAAGGAAGGATAAACTCTCCCTTGGTAGCCGCTCACGCATCCTCGCCAGAGCACGACTTTGACTTTGGCAGCGTGAGAATATTGGGTCAGTCAGACGACCAAATTTCACGCCTGCTGTAGGAATCATGGCACTCGACCGCGGAATCGATCAATAGACATATCGATCTGCCAGCTGCATATCAGGCCCTGCGTGAACAAATCAATGAAGGCATACTCGGCAAAGGTGAGTTAAATAAGCAGTGAGCTGTACTGTCTTTAATCCTTGACGATGGGCTCGCGTGAGAGTCCGAATCGTCGGATGAATAAAATTCTGGTCCCACAGAACGCCTTCTCGTCTTCTATATATATATATATATATATATATATATATATATATATATATATATATATATATATATATATATATATATCATATATATACTATATATATATATATATATATATATATAAAGATGGCAATGCGTTCTCTTGGACCAGTTTTATTATCATCTGACTTTTCGAATTCACATGCGAGCTGATCGTCAAGGCATAAAAGTCTGTACACCTCAGTGGCATATTTAAATCATCTCTGCCAAATATTACCATCCGTGCCATTGATTAGCTCGTGCAAGGCCTGATAAGTGGCTGGCAGATCAATGTGTCTTTTTATCAAATCCGTGGTCAGGTGCAATGATAATGGCTCAAGTAAACGTTATTTGGTTGAATACTCTATTAAGGTAATTCCTACGGGAACCAAAACCAGGAAAAAATATGTTTTATGATCAATATTGATGAGATATTATATACTATGTGTCAATATATTTAAAACAATCGTTCACAAAATAAACTGTGGTAGAATAATAATTATATAAAAGAAAGCAGATTACTATTTTCTGCATCATTGAGTACCATGTCATTACGGCCAAAACTGTCATAATGCATTCAATCCAAAGCAGCCTATATTTGGTGTAAAAAGGCGTTTCTTTCATTAAGTTTGCCGCAAACAAATTATAATTTAAAACCAATGAACTTGCCTGGACGCATTAGCTCTATACACAAGAGCTATCATATCTAACAATAATTGAAGTATTTAGAAAAACATAAAGTAAATATATTTTAGTAGAAATTTTAGCTTATCTTTAAAAGATGCCACTTGTACGCATAGAGAGCAGTCTGAATAACATTGGAGCCATCTTGCTTCAGAAAAATAACCGAGTTCAATTTAATTTATTTAAACCATCACAATATTATGGTGTGACAACGTTCATATTTTCTGTTATTTGATAACAAAATTCCTTAACGTTTCCAACAATCAATATCTTACGTCTCTGAGTATACACTCCTACATGTGTTATATTTTGGATTAATTTTGGAAGATATCGACATTCTGCGGGATAGGATTTATCAAACACTATGAAATAATTGCGTTGAAGTTTAAACGGATACGATTCAACTAGAAGGCGTATTGCATCCTTAAGGGATATATTTTAAAATGTTTATTGTTACTTTATTTAGATTTTGGTTTCGCAGAACTTTAGTTCACATTTAAATTTTTGGGCGCTTTAAATGAATTCACGTGGCCTTGGATCGGAAATACTACATATTATATGAACGCGTTTTTACAGTGAAATTATCAAATTTGGCAACGAAAATGTTATTTTCAAAGGGTGCATCCTACGATATTTTAAAACATCAAGGATAATCCTGAGTACTTGAAAGCCTGCAGACCTGCTTTAGTAATCTAAAAATTTTAAAGTCAGTTTTATAGCTTTCAGTAGCATTTCACTTATCGCAATACGCTATATAAAATAAAGAACCCCAGCATAAACGCCCTCAGAATGAACGTAAACGGACGTCAAAACCAACTAAATAGCTGTGCGCATTATTCAAAAAATTTAAACAATTGTTAGTTTAAAGTTAGAGGTCCTTCCGGTCTTTTCTATACGGTCATCCAATGGACTTTGTGTCAGCCTTTAACCATTTGAGCTGAAAGCTTCCATCCAAAAGTTTGGCTGTCGTTTCCGTTGATACCTAGCAACAGTGCAGTAGCGTAGTGGATGCAGGGACGCTGGGAGACAGTGTATATTGATAGCAGACTTTCGCTGCATCCACAGCACTCTCTCCTGCCCTAACCTCCAGTGTTCGGGGGACAAAGTGGAGTACCTGAGGCAAAGTCGGGCGCAGGTGATTGGCGTGAACCTGGACCTAGGACTACAGCTCCACATATGGCATTGGTTTTGCGCATATTCCAAATAGCTATTCCCGTTCCCTGATCTGACCACACGCTGGACCAGTGCAGCTACGGCATGGCCGGTTTTTGGGGGTCTAGATTAAAAACCAAATAGATTTCGTGCAAACTGTAGCTCCTATAATTAACCACAAACTTCCAAATTTACACAGTATGGATCAATGTTTCATATCCTTTATAAACCTGGTAGCAGATTGTCCTTGCGAACTAGTTTTCAGTCATAATCCTAAAAATTACATAAGTTATACGATTTTCTTGCTTCTTATTTTTTTATAAAATCATTCTCCTCTATGTGCGCATGGAAAATATTCAAAAGCTCGATATTTTAGATGTTTAACTTTGAAGTCAAATGTGGTCTCAATGAAAATAAGTAATTTTTATTTAGTTAATTTTCCACACAATTTGCCAAGACCGTTGTAAGGTGCCAAACAAATGCGCAAAGGGCAGATTACTTCTTAAACCTACTTAAAATATCAATACTTTTCCGATGTTCGCACTCATAAGAAGTCGCCCTATGTTTCATTCTGCATCGAGTAGTGCACATCTTTGCTATTTGTTCTTGGTATTTTCGCACTATGCTAATTGACGCCTAACTCATCTGAGTGCGCAAATAAGAAGGATTATCAGTTTCCAAAGTGAGGTCTGTACAAACCAAGACATTTTCCTGAAGCTAGGATAAATATGGCCATTTGAAACAGATGGCCATGCCTCTGAACTGTGCCACTTGCACTTGGTCTTTCCTCAGGTGTCCTTCAGTGAGTTCAGATTTATTCACAATGTAAGGAAAGTTCGCCAATTATTTTCTTTTGGCATCTGGTGGGAACTACCTCGGTCATTTTTTCATTTGATTTCTGTTGCTTCATGCACGGACGTAAAAATCTCTAAGATATCGGTTGTAGGAAATTAGGCAGGGGTCCCTAAAAAGGGCAAGGGAACGGAATACCCGATGAGTTGGTCAGATGCGTGATTACTAGAAGTTAAATACCCTGAAGTCCTAACCGTAATACTTGCTCCACCACTTATCTAAACCTTAGCCTTAATATTTATCATAATCTGACCCTTATCTCCATTTTTACAGCTAACAGTCCCCTAACCATATGTATACACTCCCCTAACTTACCTTAACGCTGGTCTTAACCCGAACCATATTTTCCTTAGTGTTTGGCTCCAAAACACCGGTAGTGTGAGCTGATCCTGCTCTCATGTGCTGTTTGGAGGGCCATGTAAGTTATCATTACCAATAAATAATTAAAATAGGCCTTTTATCTTCCCCCGACAGCTTTCAATGTCAGGACAGGAGTTTAGCTTGATCTGACCATCGCATCCAACTAAGTCAACCGCGTGCTTCACAGCACACTGGAAGCAAGCGTGGTTACTTGTGCATGAAATAGATTATATTTTAAACTTGCTCTGCATCTACCGCACTCTCTCCTCCCTGGCTCATCTGAGCCCGGTGTCATAACCAAGACAAGAAGAGTGGAGGCATGAGAGGGTGCAAGTGTGTCCGTAGCCGCCCCTAAGCGGACTGCCACACCAGACACAGAACCGACAGAGTGAATTGCTCAATGTAGTAGGCAGTAATCTGCTTTTGAGAAACAGTGCAGGTGATATCATAGGTAAGAATATTTTTCGAATATTTTTCACTGCAGTTAACGGACGTGTGTCATGCTCCATCAGTCTTTCTCTGAAGGACATGTTTTAAAAATCAGGACGGTAATGGTGGTTGAACAAAATGGCTTATAAACAAGCATCCAATATGGTCAAGAGAAAATCCAGGCAGTTGGACTTGTAATAGTTCATTGCCTTTCTAAATCTAACTCTACGTATTAAACAAAATCACGACTTTCTGTCTAATTGACTGTTGAAAGTTTCTTCCAAAAAACGTTTTACGTGCAAGCTGTTATTTTTGGGTGTAGTTTCTACTCCTTTTTAATTCTTATCTCTGTAAACCCCTTTTATAAAAGAAGACCAGGTGTCTATTAAGGGTTGCTAGTTTTCTTATTACCACTTTCAGTTTTACACTAAGGTTTTAAATCACAAGCGTGCTCACAGAGGGCAGGTTTTGCTTCATTGCTTATCTCCCCAAACAAATATATAGTTTTGATCAATTTTTGGGATCGATGCGTTATGTTTGCCCTGACAATATGACATGCATCAGTTTTTGCAAAAATCATGAGTTGTGTTCTTCCTTAGCTCTAGCACTACAGTTTCATTAATTCCAACAGGAGTTGGCAGCTGAGTACAGTTCTTTTTCTATGTCAAAGGTGTCGATGTATACTTGGTAAGTTTTTTGATAACCAGTACTGCGTAGTTTTTCTTTAATCGAGAAGTCGAGCTATGTTAAATACAATGCTGACCCTGGTGCATTCTTTGGCAGTTTACAGGAGTTTAATGTTGAATGTCATGTTTGCGGTTTTCCAAAATACGCCTAATACTTTTCATGTTAAACATACTGTTGATACATATTTCACTCATTGATGATAGTTGACGCTCAAAATTTTTACACGGAAAGGACTCCTTAAAATGCTGAGGTGTAGATTTGCTTAACTGAGTTAACTAAAAATAGTGAAGAACGGAAGCCAACGAAAAGGAAATACACTAGGTGTAGCATTTATTAAATTACTTTCAGAAGGCAAATTTTCCCCTGTTTAATCATAAAACAAAAAAGTGAGCGGCCTCGTTGTTGTTTTAAAATAGATAGAATCAGTAATGCACCTGAAGGAAAATCGAAAGAATTTTGCCGGAGTGCGTAGTAAAACAGAAGAATACTAGAAATACAGCCGGTTAAGTTAACGCTAGTTTATGAATAGCACCAGGTAAAACAGAAACCACAGGCTCGTATTATACGGGAACAATGGTAATATTGCCTGAGCATATCTCGGGCACAAAAATATAAAAAAGATCATTAACGAGGCACCTTCAAAGGATACTTTTAACGAAGCTTTGTAAATGTCTTTGCATACATAAAGTCAGTTGTATAAAACTACCAGATACGGGTTATGCCTAGTAAACTGAAAAATTCAGTATCTAAAAAACAAAAGATCTCTATTGTCCAAAACAGCTCCTCCATTGTCGACTGCCGTTCAGATAAAAACCAAATTCTTAGATATTTAAATTAAAAGCTATCTTTACTCTTTTTTAGGGCAAATAAAACTTATTTAATTTTTAATAAAGTATAAAAGGCCTTTTTGAATATTACGAAGTATAAAAGGTATTCGTATTACATGCTTGCATTTTAGAATTTTGAAAAACAGCACGATTATTAATGTATATTTCGCATTTATAAAGTGGATTCATATGTATTCTAATGTATCATGGGCACCAGCAGTCTACTGAAGATGACAAGAAGACAGTCAACAAGTTCTTTTAGGTCGGCAAATAAACGCAGAAACGATATAAATGAAGTGGCTGCAAATTGAAAAGCCATTTTTAAAACAGACACTCATTTCTTGAAAAGTCTAAAAGTAAAGAATACACTTTACTTAGCCAAATGATAGCATTGCCTATCCTTGTCAAAAATGGAATATAAATTATGCAGGCGTAAACCGAAATAAAACAATGGTTGCTATATAGGGAGTTCTATGGGAATATTTGTTCATTTCAGCTCAGGAGGAGGAAACGTAATCGTCACATAATTCTGTCTTTCAGAAATTTCTTGAAGTTACGTTGCACGACAAAGTAACGCTTCCAAGTTGAAATCGTATTTTAAAGTTTGCCTCAAGGTTCTTTTAACTATGCCAATAAGTTTTTCTACTAACTAGCACCGCTTTTTGATTATAGTTCACGTTGCTATTTTTCATCTTACTAGCACACCTCAGCCACAAGTTTACCTGAAACGGGGGGGGGTAAAAAGCTAAAATGAATTTGAAAGGATTTAATTTCTGCTGCGGTTTAATTTTCCTAAGATGGCCTTTGGAAAGACTAAGTTTTATGCGTACATTACGCATTATCTGAAATGCTATGGAAGTGCATCTCCTGAGGTTAGTCAGAGCAATCGCATCCGTTTTACTTAATTGCTAAAATTTTAGAATGCCCAGCCATTTATGCAAATAGTGAGAAGTTGATATATAAAGGGTCTCATGCTGTTTTATATAAAGTAGAAAACTAAAGTTGCTACGTATCTGAAGGTTATTCGATTGGCAAATATAAGAAGTATGTATAGTTAAGCCGGAAAAGACGTCCTCAGTATTCCAACTTTTTGGACCTGCCAAAAACCTGATGAGGAATAATCGAAAACGTTTGTTTTTACAACTTGAATTGATTTATATTTTAACAGGAATATTTCCCAGCTTGCGTTAAACGCAATACAAATTATTTAGTCATACAGCAATCACTTCCAACGTTTATTAAAAAACTATTTCATGTTAAGTTGACATAATTTGCAAAGGGGTCTATGAACTGACAACCCAGAAACTCAATTTGAATAGTGTCTAGATGAAACTATTTCGAAGGGTCTGTTGGCACCTATCCTAAGATGCGCACCTCCAAATAATTTTTGTACTGTGATTTCAAAAAAACATTTTACCACACCGAGCTGAACTGCAGTCGGCCTGATGGTACTAGGCACAACGTTCATGCCAAACATGAACACTGGATTTTTGCGGCCAGCCATTTTTTCGCAGCACCTTAACCAATTTATTAGCTGAGGAAACGACAAATTAAACCTGAATTTTCCTGAAAAAAACTCTTTTTTTCAATTACCGTAAACTATCTTACTTATTACATCTCATGAAAATTCAGACGAAAGCCGCCCATGATGCGTAAAAGTAGTTCTTATAGTTGTAAAGAAACTACCATTTTTTAAAAAAGGCAAAAAATAAAACAGCAATTACCAAATAAGATATAATGATTTGTTCAATCAAGGTGTTCTTGCATGAAAAAGGTTTTTTATCGCCAATTCATTTAAATAGTTAAAACATATTTTGATAGCATTACCATCTGAGCTTTTGGCGGGAATAAAATGTATTGGAGGCCAAAGGCGCAGAAACTGGCTGTTGTTTGGAAAAGTTAGAGAATACTTGCAAGCGTTATTAAATGGAAATCTAGTTATGGCGATGAACGAGACATTATCGTGTAAAATGATGGCATCCATTCTGCGTCAATGGATGTCATTATATGCAAAGTCATCTTTTACTATGTCGAGGATCACTGTTAAGGTTATTGATAGTCTACCACCAGAATGACTGCTTTCCGAATTTACTAAACGTTCAAACCATCAATAATCGACCGCTTATGGTAGTCACCATAGGCTCAACGTGCTCTTTTGGAAAGTTCTTTGCAAATATGACCATCTGGGTTGAATTCCTAGGCTTATCAAAAATAAGAACTCCTCGTAGAAGTAGGTACCGTAGGCATGGTTAGTATGGCCGCTTAAACAGGACATGGAAGTACGCACCACCTCACCCGCTTAAGCTTTATGGCCGTATTGTACATTTCCGATAGGGTAAATATGCCAATAATAATAACATTAATATTAACCTTAACAAAAACTAAACTTTAATCTTAACTCTAGCTATACCCTTAAACTAAACCCTCCAGTAAACGCGCTAATGACCTTAATCTTTATCCTAACCATGTCCCTTACCCCAACTCTGACCTTCAACTAAAGCATAAACCTTAATATATACTTAACCCCAACCTCACCTTAATATTGAACATAATATCCTTGGGATTTGGCTCGAAACCACATGTAATGTGAACGGTTTTTGTCCCGTGGTCTGTTGAGGAAGAGCATCTTTACCCTTAATGCTCCCTCAGGATGAGTGCCTGAGATCAAGATACTCTTTAGCGAATAAAAACGTTTCCTAGTAAGATTTCAACTTAAAAATGGCTTGAGCTGGTGAAGTTCAAAGTCTTGAGTCCATTTCGGAAAATGTCGTCAGATATTCCACATGAAATGTCTCACAAGGCATAAAATGAACAGATTTAGTGTTTAAAAGAATAAATAGTCAATTGCTTACTCTTGGAGCACGTTGGTTCGTCCTGCTTATTTTGAGGTAAGTTTCTATCCTAACAAACGCAGTTTAGGGTGACTTTACGCAGACTGAAACAATCTGCTAAGGCCTTATGTGACAATCCTTCTTGCCGTATTCGTTCGTAGTTCACAGCTGATAGAAACTGGTTGCATACCTTTATCATATGGCATGACACAGAAAAGTGACAGTATCTCGTGGCAACTCAATATATCTTTGTTTACACCCTTTAATTATCGTTGCAGGAAAAACAAATTACAATCAAACAACTTATTAAAAAGGGTCATTAATTAATAAAACTGAATCCGTTCATTTTACTTGAAAACAATTTACTTTCATACACCTGCCTTCACCTGATTTGCATGGACGCAAGGTAAGCTTTCCATTTTTTCAGAAGGGATTTTTTTCTCTGCTACAAATGCGTAGCCACCATATTCCCTTTAACCTGTCTATCTGTTTTCATTCCTAACAAACTACGGGAAGTTGCCGTTAAACTGGTGGTCACCCGTGTTACATGAGACAGCAATTTACTCGCATTCCTGCCTCTGTTCCTATCACTAACTCGCTCAATTTGCAGGCAATAAATGCTTGCTGACAGTCCGCTGTCTACACTAGGAGTTGGTGTGGTCAACAACCATCAGCACTACGCCACCCTTTGTTCTTGTCCAGCGCTTGAACGCACGCATGCCCGCATGGGCACACACACACACACACACCTACGAGTTCATTTCAGCATCACTCCCTTTTTCTGCGAGTGCTCCTATTACATAGAGAGCGCTAGCTCAGGCAATCTCAGATGTCCTGCATCGTTAGCTGTGTTCCAACTGGGAGTCACTCCACCGGCCGTCCCAGACAGACGCGCACCACTACCCCCCTCCATCCACAGGTACTGCAACGCGGGACAATTGATACTCGGCTTGCTCGTCTGTGATTATGTAAATGCAGCTGATAGCAGGAGTAACCCAACGTCTTCCTGCACGGCAACAACTATTGTCACTCGGGACAGCGTATAACTGTCCTAGGTAAAATAAAAACCGATTCTTGTGTCCTTTATCTTTGTATTCCCCGAAATTGGCTGATGATTATGACTACAGCTGATACGATTTTATTTAATGGCTAGCCTGTATCTTCAACAAAATGTACGTTTATTACATGCAGTTATCTTTGCACGGATTCTGACTATGGAGGAAAGGTTTGCTTTAGAGCTGGCCGTTGTTACGTGTGGTTCCTTTGTAAATATGTCATGATCTTGCAAGCACTGTAATCACTGGTAGTTTTAATGTGTTCTGCAGGGCGTAATGGTGAACCTTACAAAGACTTCGGACACCAGCAGAGCCGTGTTCGGCGAGAAAAATGGAGTCATCACAAGCATAATAGTTTTTCATTGAGCAAATAATAGCTGGCTATTTGCCGACTTTGATCTTATCTCTAGAGTCCGGCAATGTGAGTAAAAAGACCTTCACGAATTTTATGTTGACAAAACGATGGCGACGGGTATAAATGCGATGAGACAGAGGAAGAAAGTTCCTCTCAGTAATTATTCTACGCATGCAATACCCTAAATTTTATAGTTTAGTTTAAAAATCATGAACCTGCTGTGCGCATACCGTGTCAGCTGTAAAAGAGGGCTTAAAAATAAGCACGAGGTGACAAAGAGGAGAGAATAATAATAGCATTAGGCATGTATTTCAAATGTGTTTATTGCATTTAAGTCAAATCACCCTCACTACTTTAGACGCGTGAATAATTTCCCTCGCCTGCGATTTTCTAATCAACAACAAATATTTGATAAACAAAATGTAAAATCGTCTGTTTCGTTGAATTATTTAGGTAGTAAATCCTTTCTTCTCAACTTTATTCTGGAAGAAAGGGAAAATTTCATTCTAAAAATTTTCAATTCTTAGTGTTAAGGACTGAAGTAAACATTTAACTAGCACCGTATAGGTTAGCTTATTAATATACCTTCGGAACACATAAATGGTGCATACTTTGATGAACCCTAACTTGTTTCTTCTATGGATCTTCGTAGCATATAAATATTTATTTGCCTGAAATGTATACAGATTGTGGGTTTGACAATGTGAACGCAAATTTAAAAAAACGTTATGTTTAAAATCTCGGCATGATTTAACAATTTTTAAGTTGAAATGTAACCATTCCTCAAATACAGCATTGCAAAATGTTTAATGCTATCTTATGAAAATGGAATCGAAATTTTAAAATATTTGTTGATAAGCAAAGATTACTTTAGTAATTATTTAATGCTGATTTTCGTACAGCGTAATATGAAAATATTTCAAACACGGCTGGACGCTGGTTTTTAAACAAGCTTCTTTCCGGCCTTCAGAAAACTTATTCTGCAAAATAAATTACTACAAAAGTAGCATGCGTTTTCCATCATTAATTTTAAAAGCCTTTCGAACTATATAGAAAAAACATTACAACATATACATTCGTGCACTTATTTGGTAGTAAATTACGTTTTCTTTAAAAGTGATACATGAAGAAGAGGTTTCTTTCTGTTTTAAAAATCTTTTGAAATTCCTGTATACTTTGGAGCCCAACCTGCTGTTTCATCTGAATTTAGGGTTTTCCAAACTACAAGCTGTATATTTTTGGTGTAAGGAAAATGGCACGTTTAAATACGCCTTGATGAAGATTAAAATATAGGCGTTGTTAGGTTTTGCAATCAATTTGAAAAGATCAGATTGGAGTGGACATTTTGAGGAAAATATGAGATAGGAATAGACATTTCGTGGTCTTTAATGTTTTTTAATTATACCCCTCAAAAACTGAAAGATGCGTCTTCCTTCAGTAAAGCAGATGAAAAGACGTTATTTGCTAGCAAATTTGTTCAAGAAAGTATATTTTAATGCATGTTTTCTAGTTACTATACTTGAAATTATAAAGACATAGCAAAATTAATGTGAATAGTAAAGGCTACCTCAGTAGTCATTTTTTACAGAAAAAAGTTTGTAAATACGGCTGGAAAAAAACGCATGCATACGGATTTAACTGTTATATGTCTATACTGACTGCTGTACTAGTTCTGCACTTTTCGTTCGTTAAGGCATCAAACTTCGAAAGAAACTGCAGAATATAAAAAAATATTTATACCGTGTGCAGATTTCGCAAATGGCTCTCAGGAAGCGCAGTCAAAGGTCAGCATCGTGAAATGCCTAAAACATCCACAAATTATGCTATATGATACTCAGTATTAAAATCCAGTCTACATAATTCCGATTGATAAAAAAACAATTTCAATTTTTCTTTCAAGTTTCCTGAGATAAGCGACTTACTGCAACCCACCGTATTAGCTTCAAAATCATATGCTTAGGAAAAAATGGCATGAAAATGAGAAAACCCACTCATAGTCTCCTGATATCTTTGACAGATCCTCACAAGATTTGCCAACCACATGAGCCATTAATTGTTAAAGTCCTGGGTCTAATTCTGTTATTACACGCACAATAATCTGCCGCTCCCATATTCTGGGCTTAGACTTTGCTTCGCAGTGAAATAAGCCATGGTGAGAGTGCGTGAGCAACCGACAGTTTCATTGATAGCGATCCCAATCGCCACTATATCCTCATGCCAACATCCAACACTGATGATGAGATGGTGGAAATTAACGGTTAAGTGCGGAGTGATAAGCCATAAATTTAAATCCCCAACGGTGATCACCAGGCATGCTAATTATAGTGACCACGTTGTAGCATGGTAACTAGATCCTATAAAGGTTGCAATCCTTGAGCCTCCACTACTCTTATTGTCACAAGGTCTCTGATTGTGGCTTCGAGCGACAATTCTAAGGGTCCGGCAAGATAACATCTTGTAACAGCGATCACAGCATCACCTTTTGAACCTGGAAGACTAGTTTAGCGAATCAAAATTAGTTAATTAAAAAATTAAAACCACACTAAAAATATAATATTCTGTAGAAAAACTTTATAACTTACAGAGACAGGTACTAGTTTCAATTAGAGCATTGGGAATCAGTTTTAAAATTGGTCTCCGAAGAAACTTTTTGGAGTATTAACCTAGTCTATAATTCTATTAAAAGTTAGCTCAAAACCACCTTTATTTAGAGCTGACCTTTGACTTGGAAAAATTTTAATTTCATTCAGCTTGAGGAGGAAAACTCCTGTTGTTCTCAAAGTTCCGTATAAACATATATGTCACGATGCCTTACATATAAAAACACCGAAATAGAATACACAGTGCTACAACTGTACTCATTATATTTGTAACATTTTCTGCAATTTCATTTGGTATCTTCTCGGCTTTTTTTTGCTCTAGCCATGCGAATAAGGGATGTTAGTGTTAATAAATTTTGGAAGGATACTGCTAAAATAAAGCGCATTTTTCCAATACTTTTCTGGCTAATTAACCATTGAATCGGTTTAGTAAGGTTAAATATGGATTTAAAATCAAAATGTTTCCTTAAACAAGTCAAGGGTTTGTTGATTTTTATCGTTCAGCCATTAAATGAAAAACCATTAAAATTCGAAGAGTTTTATTATTAAAATATGGAAGTCATTCAATAACAAAAAGGTACACCAATAAAAGATCATGTACCTCAGACCAATAAGCTCATACTGAAAAAAGGTTCTGAGAAGCGACCTAAACATAACCATTTGACCTTTTTTGAATGACGAGGGAAAAACTCTCCCAAAAACTTATTTAATTAGGTCACCATCCGTTTAAACTTTACTTGATAAAATTCAATCTAGTTAAACGTATCATTACTATGCTTCAAGCAAAAAACGTTGATAATGAACTTGACTGGTTGATTTGAAGAGTGAAATTTAAATCATTACTGACAATTAATCACTTAGTTGCATGTTCTGAGTTACAGACAATAAGGTAAAACTCATTACAGGTCCATGCATCTCAAAATTATTCGTAAAGAGCAGTAACTGCACCTTGTAAGCTTTTTTCAATCATGTGGGAAAGGAACTTCACGCTGGGTTACTTCAACTGCCAGATTTGAATTACTTCTGTCGAAAAAAACGGTTCATAGGAAAGTTTCTGAAGAACCCCGTACATTGCAACAAGCCTCTGGGGACAACCAATAAATATAACGAAATGATTAATTTGAAAGCAACAGATCCATGGTGTCACGATTGATTCACTGTTGCAGTTTCAATTCTGTCTCCGCTTAAACATGGCTCGTAACCTACGGCACGTAATAAGAGGTTAAGGGGGTGTGGAAAATGACAGCAGGTAGGAAAGGTAGAGGAACATAGATCAAAGCAGTCAATAAGCAGAAGTTTGTTTAAATTCCCCAATTAAGTTCATGAATAAGCGCGCAATTTTAAAGAAAGTTTTCATAGCAAACTTTAACCTTACTCTAACCCTTAAACTAACCTTTATCCTAAAAATGGCATTAACCATAAAAGTAACCTTACACAAAACCAAATCCCACTCTACAGCTTAAGCGTTCCCTTAAAATAAATCCAATACTAAAACCTGACTTAACCCTAAAATAAACGCTAACCCTTACGCATAATTAACTAAGCACATAGTAAATAACGTGGTTACACGTATTATAGCCCTAAAAAAACTAGTCTTTAAGTTTGGTAAGCAACCGTGAAATCGGACTACGTCGTTTAATCCACCTTGTTTCCCAACTTTCGCCTTGCCGAAAATTACTCTCTAACAGCAAGTTATATTCTGCGACAAAATGTTCTGCTATGATCACTCAAATTTCAAAACTTTCTTAAAATAAACCAAATCTGCAGGAGAAAAGTAGACATTTTCTGAAGGAGAAAAAGGGAAAATTGAAAAACCTACTCCACGTGATTTGTGTTCGAATCACTCATCTGATTGCAACTCTTCATTCGAAGATCAGAGCTCTAGTTATTTAAATACCCCTCTGTACAAACGTGCAATGGTTTTTTTAAAACATACTGAAAACGGGAATTATGGAAATAAGAAAAAACATTTTATCCTTGAAACAATACTTTTCCTCTTTAGACCCTCCTTGTTCACCCTCGAAACCACTGCCAGGTACAATGTAGTGAGCACATGAGTGACGCAGTAGTTGTTAGATGGAGCTGTTACTCAACCGAGCAATTAGTTATGCTGTTCGATTTAACATTAAGTGCAGGGCTTCGTACTTAAAGCGATCGGTTCTTGGTTGCTCACGTTCGAGTAGTCCATAGCGCCGGTTTCATCCTTAGCATTGATGACACAGGTGATAATTACTGGGTCATTTTTCTAAGTAGCACTGATTATCGATATTGTATAATATATGTATTGAATAATGTACCATACCGATCCTGGAACGCTTTGTTCACAATTATTATTTACCTTTTTACTCATTTAGTTCGATAAAATTAAAAAGGATCACCGGAAGTATCGCTCACGAACGTGCCCATCTCTGCACCTGGTTACTGTGTCCGACTGAACTGTTGCCAGTAAAAAGGAAGGAAAGGACCGCTTGCTTTGATTGACGGACTGCGTGTCAGAACACCCTCATTGGAAGAAAGCTCGACGCAGTTGCGGTGCTTTTAGGCGCTCTGTAGTGAATTGGAATACAAGGTAACGTTTAGTAAGAACCTCAAACCCGTATTTGCGTAACTTGGTCAACTGATAGAGACCTGGAAATCACCGTAAATAAAACGTGTCGGAATATCACTTTTTCAAACGCTTCCATATCTTAGGAGCGTCTATGGAGCTGACTGACGTCTTCCCAATCAAATAACATTAACTCTGCTCACAGACCGGAAGCAGGCGTTGTAGGCCTGTGATGAGGTTGACGACAAAGCTGGCACGATAGGAAGCGTCTGGCGTTTTTTATCAGATATGAGACTGTTGCTGACAAAAACAACACTGGAGACTAGGAACGAAGACTGATGAAGGCGTATCAATTGTGGGACGAATGGTTAAATCTCGCAAATTGCAGAACAGAAATTTTCACAGTTCGAAGGGATAATATTTAATCAAGCAGATCTGTCGCAAAATCCTTTGTAAGTTCCCACTGCTATACCCTGATAGCCTAAGAAACATTAATGCTGTCGTCCTCCTGTCCATTTTAAAAAATACTACTGAATGGAGCACCTTCACTAGGGCCCAGATTCTCACCTCAAACTATGAAGAAACTTAACCTTTTTGTCGAAAAAGTTGTTTTGCTCGTGAACTAAGGAATAATCTTAGTCGGTGAAGCCGGTTTTGGATTAGTACTGAGTTCTCAAGTGCAATGTTGATATTAAATATTCTGTAGTGTAATCCGTAAATATTTTGGACAAGCGAGGATTTGAGCTTTGAAATGCTTCTCTTTGCAGCTGTCTGGAAATACTGCACTCGGTAAAACGGATTACTTACGTTATTTGCATTTTATCGGTTAACGTTCAGCATACATAAAAATTTGAATAGATTTTATAGAAAATGCTAATAAAAAATAATGTTTGTACTCATTTGGCAGAATATTACGTCTTCTTTAAATATCGTACAGAGAGTAAGTGTTTATTTAGGGTTGAAGGTTCTCTTCTTCCTTAATTGTTTGCAATTTGATCCAGTCGTCAAGTTGTGTGCTTTCTGTGTAATAAATAGCATATATTTATTCATGCCATTCAGAAAACACCACACAGTACTCATTAAATTTTACAATGGACGTCATTTATGTCTTCAGGAGGGCTCTTATTAGACAAGCGGATAATATACACTTTGCATGGGCGTTGCACAGACTTGAAAAATCTCACAAGAAGAAACGTTCACATTGAAATACAGCTCTTCTTCAAAAATATAATTTTATGGATAAGTGATCGGCTATAAAATGAGTTAGAGAGAGGATATTTTTGAGAATATTTTATAAAAACCATAGTTAAATATACACGTGGATTGAAAATAAGTTATTAAAATTCGCATGGTTTAACTGGTGATTTGCCGAAAAATGTGCATTCAAATGCCATTAGCATGGAGTATCTGACATATTATGGGATTGGTCTTAAACAAAAATGCACCACAGACTTTTTCTAAGCATTTTACGAAACCAGTAACTGACTGTATATAACGAGTTTAATCACGCGGGCCTACGTGCACTTCTTTACCTTGAAATCCCTGCGTGTCTTAACTACGGCTTTCTTACATGCCCTCTATATTCCCTGGTAACCGCCTTACCCATCGTCTTGATCTCAAAATTGTACCTGAACCTTTCGAATGCATCTCTTTGCTCTGCTTGCCTTATATGAACTTTAACTTCTATTCCAGTTTCCCTCTTGAGAGTGTAATATTTTGGTCTGACATATTTTCTTCCCCTTACCACAAACGTCTAAGGCGCAGAAGGAACTCCAGCCTGCATAAATCATGTGTGACAACATGAATAGTGTCAATGGGCAAATAAAAGTGCGATTAATCACGCGGGGGGAGAGGAGACTCTACCCTCTTTTGCACGGGCTTTACGCGAATTTTCATGGAAATAAGCGTTATTTTTGAGGTATGTACAAGTTTGCGCATTAATCGCCTATAAAATTAAAAAAATCAATTTGGGTTAAGATTAAGGTAAAGGTAGAGTTTTCGTTAAAGTTAGAATTAGTTGGATGTGACTGATACACCGTATTTATAGCCTAGCTAATAGCTGAAAACCCACACATCTGTTTTGATGGTAAGATGTTGCTGCATAACACCCCTGTGAGTGGTTCGACGCATCAGTTTTCCTGTGTTTTTTGATAGATACTCAGAATTAAACGATTGATTTTAAAACCTTTTATGTTGTTTTAGGTTTTATGGATGTTTACTGAATTTAAAACCACGAATAATCTAATTAACTTGAAGTTAAAGTTAATTTCTGAAGAATTTCAAATTAACCAGTAAGGCTTAATGTTTGTATTATGACACGATAGTATTGGCTTTATTTGAATTTTGTGCAAGCTTTTTGTGTAACCACGGGTGTGGTTTCCTATTTCCATGGACGTTGGCTGACAGCATTTTTTTCACACTTCAGTCGATCTTCTGAAAGGTCCTTAATTCTTTACTTGGCAACGAACTTCGCCTCGTCTCTCTAATGAATCGGGCTCATTAAATCAACATGTTATTTGTGCTGCTAATTTATTCATTTTCAAAATCTAGGGTTTCTGTCTTGCTCTGTTGACTGTAGATAAAAACATTTTTGTGGAAATCTGTGGTTCAGTGATTATTACAACAATGGTTTTTTACTTTGACTTTAACGTGTTTCCATTTTGTTTCAATTTTTATCCTGTTCTCCAGATGATTTCAGACGCCTGTGAGTTGTTTTGCTGTCTACATCGCTCTTGCGACATAACTTTTTAAATGTTCTTTGAAATTTCTTTTGTCCAGTTGCTTACATATCCAAGCTGCTGGAGCTGATCGAGTGACCTACCATGTACACTATTGAAGAATTCTAATCCATCTTTTTGGATCCATGTAATTTGAATACAAAGCATTGTGCAGGAACTTTGATAGTTTTGGTTTTGTGGTTCACTTGGCTCTAAGATGCCTCAGCAATGGTTATGGCTCCTCTGCTTTCAATAATGTTCAACATGAAAATCACCCCGTAAGAAATTATCCAATCGTAGTTCTCTTGATTAGATTATCTGTTGGCTTGCTGATTAATTTTCATACCATACGCTTTTCGTTCAGTCTATTGATTTGAACTGTTTTTTTCTTATTAATGTCTCAACAGAGTAATGGTGAACATTGGGTTCTAAAAAAAATGCGCAACCAGATGCTTGACGACGTACCTACAATAACGACGAAAGCGGAGTACTTCCAGGTCAGTCTAATGAATTTTTGTTACCAGAACCCTAGAACAAAACCAGTAAGAATCGGGCAAATCAGTTGAGCTCAATTAGAAAAAAACTCGAAGAATTATGCCAATCTGAAAACAAGGAAATCCACGTCATCAAGGCCGATGAGGTTTCTGATCTCATGCTAATGAATAGACTTGTTTATGTAAGTAAAGCTTCGAATCCCGTTTCCTGCTGAAAAGAAGACTAAGGGACGATCACTAGGAGGGAAAGTAAATTGGACTGCGCCTTCAAACTCTAACAAGACTTCATCATCAGAGACTATTGAAAAGCAACAATGGTCAATTTTGAGAGTTACTGCCAATAGAATTTCCCTTCCAGTGATCGTACCTTCATCTTCTTTTGAAACTTACCTTTTTGTAGAAAATTAAATCAATCCCAGCTGATAAGGCTGGGTTCAGGAAAGGGAAGCAAATTAAAACTGAAGGTGAGGTCACAGAACTCCCACAGCTGCAATTTCTTCGGCAACTGGAAGACAAGAGTTCTCCTAGTGAACAAGAAATGGAATAACTGAGGCCAAATAGCACAAGTCCTCCAAGTTTTTATGGTATACCAACCACAGATGCTGCCTACCTAGGTGACCGATATTAGGCATGCGCAATTTGCCTTGTCACACAATTGCAGATTGGCTGGCAAGTCTCGCCTACATAAGAATAAGTCAGCGAGAACATGACTTTCAGATTGGTTTGTTGGGAGGTACGACATATCATTTTTTGAGGATAACGAGGTATACCACGGGCACCACAGCAAGCTAAAAGCAAGCGTAGTGATATGTAAATGAATTAATTTTAAACGATAGAGGCTTGGGCGGCATCCATCCAACTCTATCTTCCCTCAACCGCCCGTGCTGGATGTCATGAATACCGGAAGGATAATCAGGCGTAGGTGACTTGAATGACAAAATCGCACCTTAGCGTTACATCAAGCCCCCTGATCTACAACAGACACTCGATCAGGGTATAGAAGGAGAAAATGGGAAGAAGAAGGAGAAGAACTTCAAAAACCATCAATGACGGACATGTCGACAATTAAAACAAGCATACTCCTCACAAGGTGATTTTGAGGGCATTCGGCCTGCAAACTTTCAGAACGTCATCTTAAAGTCGCTTATGCGCGTACATAGCCGACTGCCAGGAAAATATAACTGTTTGCATGTACTGCACTCCTTCGTCTTTAAGGCAGGGATAGACTGCCTTCGTATACTTCTACAATGTGTATTGTTATCATCACCTGCTCCTGTAGAGCAGAATAAAATGGTTAAAATAAAAACGCTCTAAGCTAAGCGCATTTGTGAGCACCGTCCTGCCTGGCTAAATCGAGTTATAAAAATTTTAATTTCCAGCGCAATTGTGACTTACTTGACAACAGCCTTCGGGGTGACGTCAAGTATGCATTTGCAGTAATCTATAGAACACTGGCGATGCTCTTGAATTTCCTGCGCCAAAAGATACCTGCGAGTGCAAAGGCAGTGGTCATATGGCTAATTAACCCACTCTTATGCCTGCAGAAGGCCTTGATTTAAGCTTCCAAGCTTCCCTGGCCCAAGGTAAGGTCTGCATTTTCGTGTACACAGCTCATCACCTCGGGTTAAAGTGATAAAACATAAGCAATACTCAGTGATGCATACCCCACCCTTCCTTCGCAATTCCCTCAATTGTAATTATCGTTTGTTCTAACATGTCTGTAGTTTCTTATCCCTTTCTTCATCGCTACTGTTCGGGGATTATTTTCAGTTTTACTGCTCTCCCCAACTCACGTTATTGTACAGGTCGAACGAGGAATAATGACATATCTGCAGTTATCAAATGTGGCTCCTTCCTCGCACAGCCCCAAATCAATTTTCTTTATGTTCTTTTTTTCTTCCTTTCAGGCTTTTATGCTATTTCCTGACTGCTTTAGCCTTTACATAGATTATCTGAGAGCAATTGATGATTTTTTCAAAGTATGCTATGATTTGACATGGCTTTTGGTCACCCTTTCCTGATGGAGCTCCAATTTAGTAAGGAAAACTTAAGTGAAGTTTCAGCATGATCGCGGAAGGCAGCCATCTACACTGTAGACCAAATTCAAGTTGCCGTGTTATTTCTCTGCCAACCCCATACCTTTCGTCCTTATGCGTAATGAGGTAACACCTTTCTAACACAATGGTAATGCAGTGTCTTCTGATCGCTCATTCCCCCCTAGTTTTCAAATCCCTTTGAACAAAATTCCTACAGGTATTTATGAATCTTATTTTCACCGTCTTTTAATAATTTACGGACATTAATCTGGTGGTTTATGGATGCCTGTATTCATTCTTTTATTTTTTCCCAAACTTTCTAAGAGGGACTATCTCCATCTTAATTTTTGCACATTCCTTGCTCTCCTCTGCTATCGGTGACCCCTTGTTATGCTGAACATTAGTGGATTCTAACGGTGAAGAAGTTTAAGTATTTACTTTAAGTATTAATTAAGTAATCTATGATAATGGGTCGTCCCTTTACCTCGGCATAGTTGCCTTGAAAGAACCCTATCTAAGTGGGGGGTTTCTGTTTTATCATCTGTCGAATGGTGGCGTAGCAAACAGACGTTTTACCATGAATGATACGATTTCTGGCGTAAAATGAAACCGCAACCCAGCATTTGAGATAAGGCTTGTCAGTATTAGTGTCATACTTACTTATTTTAACACCATTTTCTAACAGTATTACTTGTTAGACAAAAAAACGGAGATTTAATGAGCTATACTAACGATAATCGATCACATGCCTCTCCGACTGGCCGGTGAGTTTGGCATGAATTAGTTTATAGTGACAGTAGACGTTCAAAGAATCTACTGCACTCTAGCCTCACTTGTTCACCTGGGCCCGGTTTCAAGACCAATTCAAGAAGACCGTGTGTGGAAGTGGGTGCAGATAACCAGCGTTGCGTGAGCCCTTGCCTGGGCGAGCAATCACACTTCCTCCCCAGGTGTGATCTTTTTTTACGGGTGCGCATACCCACTAACGCCGGTCATGTCCTGGTTCGTGGCCCGTGTTGACACAGAGCATTTACCTCGTGACTCTTTGAAGGCGCACCTGCAGAAGATAAAACAGCTAACACAAGGGACATCGTTATGGCCATTTTTGACCTACTGGCTGTCTTCAGCCAGCAATACTTAATGCAAGACATGGATAACCTCAGATCCAAAATTGATTTTGTGGGTATTATAGGTCAAGGCTAACGCCCTCCCATTGAAACACGGGTCTGTTGTCCTGTCTGTTGTGATCGGTAATATCCAATATCAGAAGAAGAACGTTCACTGATAAGATCACTGAGATTCTTTGTCCAGCTCATTGACCACCGGATCCGGGTTCAAATTAAATGTCATTCAATCCTTGGATTAGTCGGAATTCCTTTCGCATTCATATTTTTGACATTGCTTAAATCACAGGTTTCTTGATTCCCTGGAAACCTGCTTGCTCACACTCTCCGTAATTTGACAGCTCATAACAACAATGAAACAGTCTTAAAAGGGAGATGCAGTCGTGTGCGGCTTATTATTAATTCAAATTTACTGGGGAACTCCATGGAAATGGTTGTGAAAGTTAACCACAGTGTCTTGCGCGAGCTCCATTCAAGGTCACTGGCAGTGTACTTGGGGTTTAGTCGTGATGACAAGCTAATCACTCAATTTAATCGATTCATTTTGCAGTCGTCTGGTCGTTAAACGCTGGGTCACCGACTGCCCGAGGACAGTGACGCACTCAGTAGTACGGAAGCGATCAGTGTGGCACCAGAATCGATAAATCTCTAAGATGATCTCGCCTGTCGATTAGGCACGCACGTCAAAATCTTACGCGTCTACATGTCGCCAGCGTCGCTGCCGCCCAGCAGCTGCGTGGTCAGACTGTGCACCCTCCAGAGTAGCGCACCACAGAACACTAGCTTAAAAAAAACAAATAATGCTCGTTAGTAAACATGAACGGCGATAAATAAAAGCGTTGCTCGCGCTTCCTTGTAGAAGCGGCATTCTGAACCATGATTATAGCCGATCCATGGGTGAGGTTCGGGAAGCGTCCCTTCCCTCATCAGCGGGTGTTATGTCTCTTTCTGGTCCTATCACTTAAGGGTACAGACATACGGTGAATGCTAGTGTACCGACTTTTTCTTCCAGTTTTCCAACCCCCCTCTGTTGAAAGGGTCACAGAAGCTTGACGATGATAGTTGACTGCCGGAGTACTTCAGACCTTATTTTTAGAAAGCAGCGAATGGCCTCCAATGCAACCTCAACTAACCTGTGCGAGACCAGACTGTTCTTCTGGTGTGGCTCCTACTGCAGCAGAGAAATGAAAAACGCAAATTTTGCAGGAAACTAGGGCATTTCTTTCTCTCATACCGATAACTTTTTAAATAACATCATTAAAGCCACGTACCGAAGGGAAACCTAACAGAAACGTTAACTTCACACTTACAACTACTGTTCCTTCGTTCGATGATTTTTGAAAAAAATATGAAATCACACATGTGAAACTGTCCTGCAGCAGTTTTCCCACGGTGAAG
>WEDG01005527.1:27500-97801 GCA_017591395.1 Schistocephalus solidus
GCCTTGTCGAGTGCAGTGTCATTACCTAGTCAAGAAGCTTAAAAGCGGGAGAAGGTGCAGGTGGTCAGCATACCACCACACCCCAAAACATGACAATTTTTATGACTGAACATCCCAAATAACGCCTGTGTTTCCTGACCTAGCTTCAGCGTTGAACCCGTGCATTTACCACGTGGCCCCTTTAGGGTGCACACTTCATCCTTGTTAATTGACGTGGCCCTCAACTGTGTTTAAGTGCCTGTCATTCCGGTCCTTTTAGTCACTTGTCATTCATCGAATGTCTGAGGTCTTTTGGCCATTTTCTAGGCTCTAAACCGAGATTCAAATCAAAGCGAGAGGCACTCGTTCATTCGATCGATGGCTTTCCAGTTCCACTTGCCTGTGAATATTCCTAATCACTGCCCATAATACACAATCACTTTGGTTTATCGACCCAGTGGATTTGTCGCAAAGAACTAATCGCCAGCTAGACCGCGTCAGCCAGACCCGGAGTTGTGTCATGCACGTCTGTGAATAGCAGATAAACGACAAATGGTCATTGCAACCTCCTCTTCCTCCTCCTTCTTCTTCGTCAGTGCGACTTGTCCATCTGAAAAGGGTCTGCAGCGCACACACGTTTGGTGAAAATGGTTTTCCTCTTGAAGTTCACCGTCACATTTAGACTTCAGCGTTTCAACGGAATCTTATAGGTCTTATCTCCGTCCATGGATGACCATGATAGAGTCTGCGTTCGTTTTCTATTGAGACTTCCCGTTTTTAAATTCCAAGTGTTTACAAGGGGTTTGGGGGTTTTCTAACTGCCCCGGTGAAGTGTCAGACCATCTTTAGCGATTATCTTGTACATGAAAATGAAGGAGTTAGTGGGACCCAATGATCCCTCCGATAACCTTCCAGGCCTTCCCGACCATTACTAAGAAGTATATTGGGACGCCTTTTATAACCGAAGGTTTGCATGGACACTATTATCCGTCTACAAATTTCAAGAAACGTTTTTGCCTGCTTTGCAGTTAGCCAGAAGTACACAGGCTTCTTATACGTAAGTATTTGCATCATGCTGTGAAAGAGTGACCAATGACAAGAATTTTATTCAGAAGATGTCCCTCCAATACAGCACAACGCTACCGCTACTGCTGCAATTAAGTCTTTCCCTGCGACATTTATTGCCATATAATTTCTCATAAATCACCTGCTAACTTATGGCTCTCTCCCTCTCTCTTAAACAAGACTTTACATGGACAAAGGAAAATTACAAAGCTACTTCAAAAACCGGTGCAGGTACGTTAGTCCTCATTTCATGCGCGTAGGTCGGTTTTGGTCTACGGAAATGCGTCACAGAGTAACGTCTGGTGCGATCAAAGGCTTCTCACATTCCGTGCACTACCAAGGCGGGCAACCAGCTAACTGCCATAAACCAACAGCACTCAGGTTAAATGTGTGCTGGGCGTCAACCCGCTTTAATCCCACTTCTCTGTCCTCCGTCCTATTGGCTCGACGAAGATCTTGTCCACTCACTGACTGCGCGGCGGTGAACTCACACAAACGCAACCCAGCACAAGCACGCAATGTTGACCATTCATCCTAAGCACGATTCACTGAGTACATACAACATTTTGAAGCATTCCAACAGGGGATTCAATAAAAAGTGAAAATCGGAGTTTGAGCTGACGATAGATGGCCTCGATGAAACCCCTATCGCATGCAGTCTCAGTGGAATCCCTCCTCGAGGAACTATCCATTAACGCGCAGTTAATTTTTGAAAGCCTTGATAAAGAAGGACGCGGTTACTTAGAGGCCTGGCAACTAGCTGAGGCCTGTGGCCAGGATCTTAGTTCGGAGGATGCTGATGACATCCTCCGACATCTGGACACTGATGGAGATGGGATTGTTAGTTTTGAAGACTTCTGCCAATCGTTTCACAAAATAGTACGATGCCAAAATTTCTTTCGTAACCAGTACACTTCCGGTTCACAGACCTCACTGCACCATCACGTCTCTTACGGTAGCAGAGGTCAGACAGACTCCAGTAACTCCTCCAACTCCGAGGTTCGTCGGTCAAACTTCAAGAAGCAGATGACTACGTCCGTATCATTGAGCTCCGATGGTGACGAAAGTGTGTCAAACGATGCAGTCCAACAGAGCGAAGAGAGGTCCTACAGGTCCCCAGGGCTTTCTACCATGTTTAGACGGATAAGGGCCAGGGATCGAGTTCGAAAACTGCAGCGGACAGAAGGCCCAATAAGAAGTCGCAGTTCAATGTCCTTAACGGATTTTCTGCAATTGACTTCTGAATTCGATCGTCTTAATTGGTATGATTTCCTTATTCATATGTTTAAACGGTGACTTTTGCGTTCAAATTTGTACCCGAAAATTCTGCTCATTGAGTTTTTTTTACTAAGTATAACCTATAGGAAAAATCCCTCTGAATACTAGAAGTAAGACCATGAGGCTTGAAGTGCAGCTACCTGACAAGCCCAATTATGACAAGATTGTACTCATCTATGTGGTATCAGCACTTCGCCTCTAGACTGTTTAAGTAGCTCAACGAGGTACTGCCTCCTGGTACCCCTGAATATGCGACTGTCCTTTCGGTTGAACCGAGCAAAACAGCAGTTTGTGGAATTTCGCAAACTTTAACTATAAACGAGTGATCACACTAACAGGTAGCATGGACCCTATGCTTGCCTAGGCTTTATTGATTTTTTTAATTAACCGCTTTTACCAGCCTATGTAGCCATTTTTAATTTCAACTATCATTCATCGCCGAAAGTTTATTCCCGTTAGCATTTTTCCCGCTCAGTTTAACGTCTATAGACTATAAAATTTACTTTCAACCTAGCATTCGTTCGGTAAAACGAAGTCATCATGCAAACGTGGGAAACTGTGCACAAATTTGCCTGGTAAAAAACCCGCATTGTTGCCTCCTGTCCATCTAATAAAGGCCGAAAATTTGTGGAGACCATTTACTCAGATAACGTATGCATTAACCGACACATTGAATTGGACCCTATAAATGGCAACCTGAAAGAAAGATGAGAGAGGCGAGAGCCAATCCAAACGAAAGTTCTCCCACGATGACATCCATTGACAGGAACGACTTATCAATATCGATTTTGGCACGTCTTAAATTTGAACTGTCTTAGATACTTGCTTCACGTCTGATGACGACCTTAGGATCCAGCGTCGAAAGTTTACCTAATCAAGTTTTCTTACCGTTTCCCAGAGAAATTTTCTTTGAATAATACGTCTTGGGATTCCTATTTTCTAATTGACGTATATATATATATATATATATATATATATATATATATATATATATATATATTACTTGCTGCCTGTTAACAGGTTCTGAATATTGACCAGTTACCCTGCCGTACCTGGTAAATTTTGGTGAAAATGATCATGTAGCTTTGCTCTGAGACTAGGCAGCTTTAATTCCGACAAATTAACACTGGGTGAGCAGTTAATTTCTCAGAAAAAAGCTAAAGTAAACAGGTTATCAAAAGTTCGTACGTTTTACAAACTGCACAAAACGCAACTGACGCATTATGGTTAAGATTTTAGCTACGACCACGTTTTTCCTCGGATTCGAGAAATTGTTTATGTTCGTTTGGAAAATAGCCATTTTTTATTGACGGACCACCCCATTCAGTTTCTCACGTATCCTTCTGAACATTCAAAATCACTGCCATGCCTGAACTTCTTCTGTCGGTGCAGCAATCCCGTTCTGAACATTTTGGTCACTGTGGGATTACTTATTTTTGAAAAACGTACTTGTGATTGACTAAAGTCCACACCCAATTTCTTTTGAGAATTTAATAAACAGGATATGCCCACAAAAATGTTTTTTTAAAAAAACTCGTATGGCTCCCTTGGTGCGTTTTAGGCACTTTCGTGCATTCATGTATTGATGACATAAATTTTCGTTTTCAAGCTTGTCGAAGACGTGTGTCATTAGATCCACCTCACCCAACATAAAAAACATCTCCTATATAGTTTTTACTTCTTTATGGCCACTTTTAGCCAGCAGAAGGGAATCGTGTAGTACTGCTAATTTGACAGGAAAATTTTGCTGTCGACAGCAAAGTTTTCCTCTCTCCTATCCTAACTGCACACTCGGTGATCTGTCAAAAGCTTGGCTTACGTTATTTATTAGGAAATAAAGTAGTTATTTTGACCTATTAAATAGCAATGTGTACTGCAATAGATTTTCAAGAGTAATGTATTTAATGTCTAGTTAAATAGCTAACTTCGAACACTGGTCATTCTTATTATACGGTTTAACAAATCCTTCTCTAAGAAGCATTTTTTTTAGATCAGCAGAAGGCATATTCATCTGTTTCTGCAGAGAGAGGTACACCGTTAAATATAACGTATTTAGAAAGGGGCATTAACCATCGATTTGTTTTTAGAAAATCCCAATTTTACCGACCAAAATAATACTGCCTCCATGCAATATATCCCATACCCAAAAATATGTCAAATCACCTACATTATAAGAGCTTGAACAAGCTTTTCTACCTATTGACAGCTAGAGCTTTTTCTAACCACTCATTTAGACATTTGACACTTTAATATTCTTTATGTATGCCATCCTTCTACCATAAAAACCTCCTTGTCTTTCAATTACTGCCTTTTGCAGAAGAAGATTTGAAAGCGCTAGCACAGCCTTTTTGAAAGACACCTGGTATTTGAACTTCATTCACAAGAAAATGACACGCTTTCTGTGTCCGCAACCCAACTCAAAAACCTGTCCATGTATATTTCACAAAAACGTGTTATCGTTTTTTGAGGATGGTGATAAATCAGTTAGCTATAAGGAAATTGCCACTTTGTCTTCGCTTAAGCCACGCGTATATCTGTGATTAATTAGGCACCAGTGCTAGTACATTCCCAGTAATCCTGAAGATATCTTTAGCTATTTTTTTCACCTACTCAAAAGGTTCTCTAGCGCAGTGGGGTTTTGAAAAAAATTAAAGTCATTATTATATGCCACTGTACTTCATTTTTCCTTCTGCCTTCCAAATCCACCAGTGGCATCGAATTCAGGAAACTTCATAGTTCCCTGTCAAAAGGAGACGAGTCGCTGAAACACCTCTTCGAACGCATTATCTCTGTGGTGTTGGCGGAGGTCTACCGAATGAGAGAGGAAAATTCCCGCATGGAAGATTCAATTGTACAGTAAGTTATGGTTAACTCCTTTTAGTCGATCTTACAGGAGAGCGTAAAATAAGATTTCCGAGCAATCACTTATAATCCGCATTCGCTAATTTGGGCGTGCGTACTTTGGCTTCCAAGTTCTACTAACCACTATTAGACAGTTAACATTCTTTTGGATGTTATAAATCGTAGAGTATGTCCATCGTCAGATTAATTATTAAATATAATTGCTTTTGGCCAATGCTAATCGTTTCTCGCACAATCTCAGCCGAGCAGGTACTCAAACTGTAAAAATAGTCCGTCCTGCAAGTATGAAAGAGAGGAATAGTGCATAGACAAGAGAGGTTGCTGCAATATCTCCAGTAGTACATTGTATAAGAGTGCTTACTGCACGATGATGCACGTTTAACGCTCGGTAAAGCTGACACAATAACTATTATACCTTACTGCCATACCTGATTTTTCAATTCAGACCACTCGCATGATATTGACATAAAAAATACGATGTACATATTCATTAAGTCATCGGAACTTCATACAATTTACACTTTATTGATCACATAATTTCATCTTGATATTCAGGAAGTTTAACTGACTACGTGTTGGGCGTTTGCCGCGCGTTAGGCAGTGGGAAATAGCCATAACGCCATGCTGGTGACGGAAATACGTGAACTGTTCGATGGGCTAGAAGTAACATTTTTGTCACACAGTTGCATGTCGGAACACACCCTACAATCGACCGCCTTCGCACACCCACTTATCCGCCCTGTTTATAGCTCATTCGTTGGAGTTTTGCCCTAGTTTTCTTCTATGATTAACCTTAAAACAAAGGAAATGTTAGAGTGTGCTCCGTGTTCTCCATAAGAGTGGCATCGTGCAGTCGCTCGTGGACTTCAGCCAGACTTACCATGTGGCTTTTATGAGTTGCGACTTCCTCCGAACAGCTTATGCCTTTGGCTTTTGGTTTCATTATAGTTCATTAACGACAACTGCAACGTGAAAGTGTAGTTAATGAGCAATCTTATGAACTGTTTACCAAAATTGTCAACCGATTTTTTGATAAGAAGGATTATACAAGTGAACCTGTGATTTATAAACCTAGTTACAAAATCCCCTGGTATTCCGGTCAGGCTATAATGCCAGCATTTATGTCTGCACACCTTTTTTTGCGGCCTGTAAAAATCCGGGCTTACAAAACAATGACTAATTAAGAAGTATGCAGTTGTTTGTCTGAGTTCGAAAGCTCTTATTTTTTCCAATATATTCTATAGAAAACGTAGGTAGAAATCTTTTTCGTAGTCATTTGATTCAAACCCCATCTTCTTCGAATAAAAAATTCAAAGGCAGGATATACTTAGCTTTTAAAAACGATTTCAGCCAAATTAGCCTTTGCAATTGCCTATAGGGTTTGCAGTCGACAAGCTGTATGCATTTCGTATAATGAATAGCATGCACTATCAGTAAGAAGGTAACATAGAATGGCCGTTAAATAGGGGAATGGGTGTGAACTATTTTTCGTGCTTCATAAGGGGTATTAAAAGAGGAACACAGGCGATGCGACTTGAATAGGCATTGTAGACTCTTAAAAATCGCATAATTATAAATATTTTTTAACCGGAAGATAGCTTTTCATCAAGTATCAGCTTTTAACAAGACGTGAATTGCTATCAAATGCGAACCAGAAAGAATAATGTTTAGAATGCTTTCCAGGAAATAGATATATATTTTATATGTACATCGAAAACCAATGGAAAATGTATGCTACTTAAGTAGTTGATTTTACCGAGTGGGGTTTACACAGAAGGCGAAAAATAATTATATCTAAATACTGGCGTTCAGGCGTGACTGAAATATTTTGGGATAATACCACACGTTGCTCAATATTTAAACGTTAATTAAGTAATCTTTCCTTGTGAAAAAACGCATTTCAGACTTACGGTCAACATTTAACGGACGGTAAGTACGTCTAGAATGTCAGTGCTTCTATCGAGTACGAAGTGTCCTTAACAAGGCAGACAACTCATTTATGGACAGCTAATCACAATCGCCTTTCCTCAGTTTGCCTTAAAGAGATTTCTGAGTTCTCGGTGGATGTAGTAGTAGTAGTAGTAATAATAATTATAGTACTGGTAGTAGTGGTAGTTTTTCAATTATGAACCCTGTGAGGTCATCAACGTCCACAGTCAATTAAAAGTGGAGCTGGCCAATTGGGTCTGCTTGATGGAAAGCAGTTAATCGGTAGTCTTTGTCTTTCAAGCTGCATGGAACGGTCATATCTGACTTCACGTCTGTTCTATCCGTCAATCGGACTAGATCTGGGAGTCTAAATCATGGGCTACCTTCCGCTCTTGCGTATTCAAATGAAAAGAGGTTGAGATTGCGAACTTTCCTGGAAGGCTAACTTCTGCAGTCTTTTCTGTCAGAACAGTCGTTTAACGATCTCGGTCCCAGAGTCCAGAATACCGGTTTTAAATCCTTTCTCTGCCACATTATAGGGAACGCCGAAAGCATCAAGAGGATATAAGCCAGTTAGCCGCAGAACTGGACCAGCAGATTCTTGCAGCGGAGAGTCTTGCTCGGCAGAAGGAACGTGAAGAGGTACAAAAGGAGTTCAAGGCAGATTTGAAAGCCAAGAATATCTCCCTATCTTGCCTTACCAGCAGACAGCGTGTAAGCTTCTTTGGCGCTTTTCCTACCTTTTCAACCTTTTTCTCCTTGTCGCTCGCATTCAGTGCAAATTTGTAGGATGGAAATGCCGGTGCAGTATCTGATAGATTTCAATTCGTACAGCCTCAGTAAATTTATTCGTTTCTTCACGTGATTTTCAGGAAAATCTTCAGACTAGGAAAGGTTCATGTCTGTGCGCAGGTGTCTTTAGCTCCGCCGAAGGGGGTTGTTAATCAGACTAACGTAATGACTTTACATTAACCAAGGCCAACGTTGAAGGCCATATAGCGTTTAATTCATTTTATGGAAGTTCGCAGAATACGGGCCGATTTCAGAAACCAAATTTATTTTTGGAAACGTTAAAATTAACTTTGTTAAAATTGGTCAAAGTATGATCCCTGGACATCTATACGTCTCTGCTTCCGATGAACAAGTGCATTTATGCCTCTTCGAGACCTCTTTCATGCCTCTTTGAGGCTAAGAAGCCGTTGAAGCCAGTTTACACTTCGGTTTTGTTCTTGCAATTTTTTGGCTTAAAAGGGTATCTGGATGCTTGAAAAATGGCAGTCAATGGGTGAAAAATCGGCAGAACATGGAAGACATTATAAAAAGTCATATCTTGTGTCATCCAGTTTCTACGGAGTTAACATGTGGCCGTGTGATATTGTGGAGCAGCATTGTGTCATGTCGTTTCATTAGTGCTGGTCCCACTTTTCTTTTGTGAGCCTTCATTTTTTCGAGTTTCTTGCTGTGCTGGTCTACTTAGCCTATAGAAAGCCGAAATATACAGCACAATTTATAGACGGACAGACTGTAACCAAAGGCTAATTATCTGGAGTGCATGGTCGTCCTCTACCTTCTTCATCTCTAAGGCTCTCATTGCCACTACTGACGTTCTAAAACCTTCTTCGAACTCTCTGATCACTTGCGGAATCTTCTCCGCATGTTCTGTTTATATTGGAGGCTGTTTGGGAAGCAGTATGATCGAGTTTTAACGCATCCATGGAAGGTAAATGCATGCGGTCTTCCTTCATCTTCGTTATTTGGGAGCTTATATGCCTTAACATTTTACTCTGAAAGAAATCATAGTTGAACTATTAAAGAGTACAGACAAGTTACAGAGCTTGTAAATTTTGCATAGAAAACTTCCAACTGTTAAAAGCGAGTCCAAATATTAGCAAATTATTTTCGAAACAATCAAATAGATACTCAGCGTTGAGTGTACAGAGATTTTTGTGAATATGACAGGTTCCCTTAACCTGCTTACAACAAAGATACGGTGTAAGAATCCAATACATGCTTCGCATCTTTTCCGTGGCTACGTGATTGAACGACAAGACATTATACTTTCTAATAATTTAGTAAGGCAGGTTTATAAGTACCCCCAGCTCAAAGGTGGTCTTGTGCTAAAGTACAAAACGTTTTAGGATTGGGGTTATCGTTAAGGTCAGAGCTAGGATGACTAAGGCTGCTCTTAGGTTTTGAATTAGGGTTAGGGGAAAAGCTACGTCACAGGAATAGGTTGCCCCCTTAAAGTTTGCACAATAGTATCTGTAGAACAGGGGAATTACTTCTAGTCATGTCTTTGGAAATTAGGGGACAAATATTGAGCAACTTTGCTGAACCAGGACTTTGCGGGTTCGACCTTGAATTAAATGTGCAAATTTGAAGGGAACGCTGCCAACTTTAGTGATGTGACTGAGTATTGTTCAAACCTGTACCTGTCATTAGTTCCAACACAGGTCTTAAATAGGGTTTCCGTCTCAAATTATTACATGAAGATCGAGATCAAACCTTCCAGGTCCTGATGCCCTGACTTTGCTCTCGTTTATTTTTGGCCAATTTATGAAGGTTGAGTGGTTTAACTCATTGAAATCCTCGCCTTGCTGCATTCTGAGTTTCAAAGCCTTCTTTCTGCTTTAATTCACAAAACAGTAAACTGGGTTAGAAATAAGTCCTGTTGGAGTTAGCCGCGGTAGGCGAGGTTAGTTACTTTATTGACGGAAGAAGGCCTTTGCGTGTTGCCTATGATTTCGCATCGCCATCTTATTCCACACCGTAGCAAGTTATATCATGAACAGTTTGCTTCCAACCGAGAGCCTGTAAGTTTGCTAAATAGTGTTCTTGTTTAGTAAGCCCCTTTAGAGCAGGCCAAGGGACTCCAACGGACTTCTTTCTGACTGGATATACCTGGACGGTATTTGGTTGTATGTACTAAGCTTAGACCCAAACCTTACAGAGCAAAAGTTTTTAAAAAGTTTTTAGGTGAACCACCTTACTGACATCGCGTACTAATATTTACTCCGTCACGTCGGAGGCCTTGAAGATTCATCGCATTAGTGGTAATTTCGTTTTTATTAGTGACTCGAGTTTTGCTCATCGCCACCAGATGACTCTCCCAATACAATTGACTTGCTAGTTGATATCAGACTGAATTAACGGAACTGAACGCGATCTTCGACCTGAAATTGGTATATTACCCTCGCCGCATGCCTTGTGTGAAGGAAATGATATGATCTGAAGAAATCGGTACGCGCAAACAGGTAGGAGTCTACCTTCGATGTTGACCATGGGAAAGAAAAAGGAACGAGTACGTTGTATGCTGAACGGACGGTTAGTGGGTCCGTGATAGGCTCAAAAGCTCAGTATAGTTAAAGGCCTATTGTTCACATACAGAGACACCTTGGAGCACTTTCAGTCACAACTGTGAAGATCGCAACATTAAAAACGCGAATAAGAGCGAATTTAATTACATAAATTAAATTCTCTATCACATTAAAGGTAAACTAAAATTCTAATATGTTTTGATTTTTTAAAAAAAATAGTTTAGTAGGAATGTCTTCTTGGTTATTGTTCAGCCGAATTCAATGGAGAAATACTTTTTCTTCAAGTATCCTGTATGAAGAAGACTTAATGTGCTATCAAATGAGTACAAAATAGTATTTTTGTGAATGTTTTCTGTAAAATATATTTTGATTTATAAGAGCACTGAAATTCAATGAGAAAATTGCATACAACTTAAGTAGCTATTTTAACAAAAAGAAGTTCTTTCAAAAGCCGACATCGTACTGTGGTTGAAATTTGTATTATTAGGACTGCGTGATAAGCAAAACGATATTAATGCCACTATAATTAAATAATTCGTTTGAATCAAAAACGCGTTTCAGAATTTCGGTGGACATCTCATGTGATAGGAAATCTTCTGTGTACGGTACTTTACCGAGTATCCACAGTATTCTGGCAGTTTTCCTAATTACACTAACAAATGACTATAAGGTGTCGACTTTTCTGACCTCGGCATGCTGGAGCTCGGTGGAGCCTGCATGTATACCCTCATACTACTGACGCACGTGCTGCTGCTGGAAACCAAAATGCTTTATTCAGGTGACAGTTAAAAAAGAGTATAAGCAATACATGGAACAAGAGGTTTGATCGCTTGGGTTTTTCGGATTCACACCCGAGTGCATTATCAGGTAGATGTGCAATGACACAGCATCCACATCCTATAAATGCAGCAGCCCTGCTGTTAACACTTCCCATATATGATGTGGTCGTCGATAATTGATTCAAGGGAATGGCTTCATGACAGTCATATTGCCTATAACATTTAGTTTGCACTGTGCAAGGACCAAGATGTAGTATTGATCGAAACCTGCTTTAAAGCGAGTTCTCTGCGTCCATTCGAGCATTGTGACACTTTAGAAGCTGACAATTTAAACCTCAGTAAGCTACTATTATGGCTCAACACTGATAAGCCCCAAAGTGTGCAAGGACTCATAGTAGACATGGTCCGCGCTAACATTGTCAAAAAGGTCCACTTTGCCTTACAGCTCTGTTGCTGTTCGTCGTCCGACCTATGCATGAGCTCCCAGATACACGCACCCTCCTCGATGTCCGCAAATCCTCCAGCCGAAATTAAGAGTCTTCAAGAAAATGTCTTGATGTTAAAATGGCAAAAGGCAAGTGCCGAAGCCCGCGCACAAGAACTCAAGGCTCAACTGGCACTGGCAAAAAATCAAATAATTTCCCTCAAACACTGCTACGAGGGGAATGCTCATCAGCTTGAAAGGTACGATATCTCTTATTTGAAACCCCGATATGGCACTGATTGTCATGATATCATCTGTTTACTTAAACGACACGAAGTAATAAAGTTAACCCTGCTGAGATTTTTTTTTAGTTTTAATGTATTAAAAATGGAGAATACTTTTGAGATTCGCAAAATATGGCCATTCCAGTTTGCTTGCAATGTGCTGGTAGTGTCCACTGCCGGTGTGAGGTGGTTTGGAGGTCTTTGTTCAGCCGGCCTCCCTTTTCGGGTCATCGGGGATGCAAGAAAGGTTTTCGAATTGCTTGGTTTTCTGCCACTTTGCGAGCGCTTCTCCTGTTCTACCCATCCCCCGACAGCATTCTGTGTGCTAACACGTCTTGCCGCTGCGCACGATTGCCTGCACCTACCTTCCTAGCCACGTGGGCTCGCCGTTTTTCTGCCTTTTGGAGTTATCGTCCTACTCCTTAATGCTTATTCATTAGGTGACGAAGAACCCCTTTTTCGCCGATACTTTCCAAACCTAAATTCAAATGGGTGCGATAAATGAGTAAGCTTTTTCACCTCTTGATGATGAGTCAGATCGAGATCGTGGATGCGGTAGTAAATGCTCTGCTAATAATTTTAGACCACCGATTAACAACTGACACTATATTTTGAAAATCCTATCGGAGACAAAACAGTGTTCTTGAGTTGGCTGGCGGAAGCTATAGCACACAAACTTTAAGCTACCGTTAGTCGGTCATTTAAATGAACATTGAAACTGTGCTATTTAAGTGGTAAATTTTTTTATTATAAGAAGCACAGACCAGAAATGCTCCACACTAAATGTAACTTCAGCCTCATACAAAAATAATTTTCTCCAAAGCTAACAAATCGTTTTCCCAGTTGTATACGGCCAATGACAAGCTTATGGGTCACAACATTCGTTAGTTTGGTCCAATAAACGAACGATATTACTTCGTTAACTCAAACGGGGCGGAGTCAGTAGTTTACTGACAAACAAAATTGTCGCGCATAAACAAATTAATTTCGTCAGTTGTTCTCCCAAAGGTTTTGACTTTTTTGTCCTAGCATATGGCGGCAACAGTCCAAATAATGAGGTGTTTTCCACACAGTGTTCGTTCAAACACCAAAACCGATAACCTCTTACGTGAAAAACTGTGTCTATGTATTCTGAATGAAAGCTATTGCATAACCAAAAGGAGGCTGAGAACGCATACAAATAGGTATCATGTGGCCGGGAAGTGGAGTTCATCGATGGCATTTGGCCATGCGGGAAGCAATCGGTAGTGCAAGAAAACATATAAAACCCATTTATTTACCACTGTGACTACGCACAGTATCCTAGTCGAAAGTGAGTTTGACGGGTGACATCCACCCAGAAGTTTTCTTGCGTTTGCTCTCAGTATTCACGTTCTGCCTCCAGTTCGGCTGGCCGTGATGCCACGGTTCCAGCTCAAAGGCGCAACTGAACGATTAAGTTCCGTGGCCTGGTTGATTAATGACCCCTCGATTATATATATATATATATGATAGTGTGGGGCCCACTGATCTGCTTAAGGAACATGCATGTTCCGTTGTGCCCTGGAGCTCAGACTAGAGCCCTCGCAGGCGGTCGCATAGCGACGTGTAGCATATGATGGTATGGAACCGACAAAGACAAGGGAGACCGGAATGGCCATTTCTGGCTTATTAGCCGTCATCAGTCAGAAATGGCCATTCCGGTCTCCCTAGTCTTTGTCGGTTCCATTCATATATATATATATATATATATATATATATAAATGAGAAGAGGATACGGTTACGGTAAGCATAGGTTTATGTTTCCTGGCGTTTCAAAATCAAACAAGGTTTTTTCTTCGGCTCCTCACCGTATTTATGGGCGCTAACACGCTGGCAGGGGGGAGTTAATCGCTGTTCTGTTGGTCAGTGCTCTTGCCCTCGTCTCGTCTCAGGGATGTGTCACGATGGCGACGGTCATTGATCACATCTAAATTGCCAACATTTTTTTACATAGACCCGCATTCCTCCTCGTCACCCGTTTGCGTCTATCCATACGTGTCTCATCGGAGGCTGAGCCGTTGCTGGTGACCACCATCACCGGCGTTCACGTGTTAAATGTGCTCGGGTTCGTCTGCGTTCGACATCGACAGGAGGTCATGCTGGTTTGTGATCTCCGCGTTTACCCCTGCGGCTGCGTTTGTGTATAGTATACGTTAAAGCCCGCCTGGGTTCTCGTTCGCACTGGGCTTTCTTACTGCCACATCCAGTCTGATTTTCTGCCGCTGATTCCGTTGATTGAGCCGTACTCGCAAGGCTGGGTAAGATACCGGGAGGATTCTACAACGGTGGATGGAAGTTGGTAGCATGTGCCCTGCTTCAATTGTTTCTCTGGCTGATTGGTCAATACCTCGGCCTAGGATTTCAGCGTCCTGGAAAGCGAAGGTGTGTTCCGAGGCTGCACAGTGTTCCGCCATTAATGATAGTTGGTCCATCCTTTTCACTGTTCTTGCGTGCTTACTCATGCGGGTCTGCAGTCACTTAACAGTTTCTCGAAAGTAGTTCACCTCGCAAGAAGTGCACTGGACACGATAAACGACATTCGCCATTTTGTCTCGTAACAGAGGTTCCTTAGGTCTCGTGACAAGACCTCTTATTTTCACCTCATGTCTGTGGGTGACGCCGATCCCGACCGGTTGTATGAGTCGCTCGACGCTTCGGATACGTTCTCGATATACGGTAGTGCCCGCCAAACTTTTAGTTGTTCTGCCCTTGATCTTCCAGCTTATTTTGGCCGTCTGCTGCGTTCTACGAAGCTGCGCGGGTAACTGTTGGTGGTGCACATTTGCCGAAGATTATGGAGTTCAGGAGCTTTGTCAACTGCCTCGCTGCCTTGAGTTCACACGCAGCTACATTTGCGGCATAAGAGGTGGTTGCTTTGGAAACTTAGAACCTGGCGTGTGTTGGTGGCTTTTCGGTATACCGTCGTCTTTTGGATCCCATCGGTCTTACGGTAGACCAAGACGTCTAGGAACGCAATTTGCATGTTGCCCTCGGCCTCTATTGGGAACGGACTGTCCGGAAAAACAGAGTTGGTGCTTACATGCAATTCAGAGACCATTTCGCGCTTGAGGACAACGAGGTATCATCTACATACCCTGCCAAAACTATTGATTTCTGGGTCGTGAACACCAGTGTCTCTAGCTTTTACAGAACCGCCTCAGCAATGAAAAAAAACAGCGGCGAACTCATTGGAGTCCCTTTTATTTGTTCGCATACTGTCCCCTCGAAGGTGAAATAGGGTAAACGAGGAGAGCGCAAACCAGCATGAGCTCCCGTCGATGTTGAACGCAGACGAACGTACAGTTGACACGTGAACGCCGGCGACGATGGTCGCCAGCCCCATAGGAACGGCTCAGCCTCCGACGAGACACGTATGGACAGACGCAAACGGGTGACGAGGAGCAATGCGGGTCAGTGTAAACAAATGCGGGCAGTGCAGACGAGATCAATGACCGTTGCCATCCCGACACAGTCCCCAGATAAGACAAGGGGGAAGAGCTCTGGCCAAAGGTACAGCGATTTCTCCCCCCACGGTGCATTCAGCCCGAATGACCGTAGAGCCAGCAAAACGCCAGCATGTTAAAACCCCCATTAATACTGTGAGGAGCCCTATAGAACCCACTATCGACCATGAAATCTTGTTTGATTTTGAAAAGTCAGGAATATAAATATATTTAACGAGTGATTGCCTGTTCTGTTCATTTATGCCCGGGGTCGAACATTTCCCCTTTAATTAGCAATATATATATATATATATATATATATATATATATATATATATATATATATATATATATATATGGTGATAGAAGCGAAGATGCGTGTCCCCGGACATAAATAATAAGAAAAGGCGATCTCAGGGACTATAGGTGTATTGTCCTGACGTTTCAAAAGCATACAAGCTTCCATCGTCGGAGGTGAGTATCGTACCGCGTCTCACAGTATTTATAGGGGGGAGGGGTGATAGCCATTTTTTTTAACGCAGCGTTGATTGGACGGGTTTACCTTAACAGTGTACACGATAGGAGGACGGAGTGGGGGAGTCCTTCTTTGGCTTTGGCGTTCTTTGCTGACATACACACAGGAAATTGCTGTCAGTTGACATGTCTCTGGTTGAGGGTGGCGTCTATTGTCTGGGTCCGCATTGACCTCAATTGGCACCCTGGGTCGATAGTCATGTTTGTGTCCTGAGGGCATGCCTCCTCGTCTGTCGGGATAGTAAATGATGCGGCGGTAATCATGACTGCGCCTTCGTCGGCCCCGAATTGTGGTGTGGTTAGGTGCATATCCATCCTAGGTTCTCCCGCGGTGGAATTCACGTTTGGCCTAATGCCTTGTTTGTTCTTACGTTCGATGAGCTCCGCCCGGAGGGCCTGGTAGGCTGCCGGAAGGGCGACATAACGGTTGATCGACGTAGGCTCCGTATGCCAGGCTTCGATTGTTTCCCTGGTTACGCGGTCCTTTCCTCGACCCAGGATTTCGGCGTTTTGGAAGACGAACGTGTGCCCAGAGTTCGCACAGTGTTCCGCCACCAGGGACAATGGGTCCATTCTCGGACGACAAAAGGGCAGAACTCCGCTACCTCCAGCGCCTTTTCATGGCCAACGGATACCCTCGTAACTTCATCGATCGTAGCAGGCGGGCCAAACCAATACAAAATCTGGTAACAGAACAGCCAAACGTCTGGCGTGCACTGCCATATATTGACGGCGTCTCTGAAGCAGTTTCCCGCCTCTTCAGACCGCTGGGAATCGGAATCGCCCATCGACCGGATTCAACCATTCGGAATCTAGTTATGAGACCGAAAGCCCCCCTTCCACGAGGTGAGACGTCAAACATCATCTACCGGATCCAATGTGAATCCTGTGAAGTTAACTACGTCAGAAGAAGAGGCGATCACGGAAGCAATAGGTTTAATATTCTGACGTTTCAAAATCAAACAAGATTCCGTCGTCGGAGGTAGGTTCAGTTCAGCGCCCCACAGTATTTATGGGTTCTGAACATGATGGCTCTACAGTTATTCGTGCAGGATGCACTGCAGGGGGTTGGGGGGGGGGTTAATTGCTGTCCTGCTGGTCAATTATTTTTTTCTCCCTCGCCTCGCCTGGGGTCTGGGTCGGGATGGCCAATGTCATTGACCTCGTCTGCATGGCCCACGTTTGTTGTCCCGGACCCGCATATCTGTTTCTCGTCCCTCCTTTGCATCTGTCCGTGCACGTCTCATCGGTGGTTGCTGAGTCGTTGCCGGTGTCTCCGTTCCTATCGGGTTGGAGACACCCATCATCGGTGTTCGTGCGCAAACTATGTTCACCTGCGTCCATGTTCATGCCTGGCCGGAGGTTTTGCTGGTTTGCGTTCTCCGCGGTTATCCCATCGAATGTATTGGTGCGTGGCATAGGTTCACTCAGGCATGTGTTCTGGCTCGTTATTCGTTTGCTTGCGACCGCGAACAGTCTGACTTCAACCTGGTTACAGCAACCTATAGTTAGACGAAATGATAAGTGGGCTTATCACACTATCTATCTATTGATCATTACGGTACTAACACGCCAGAAGTAAACGTTGAAGATCAAGTGCCTAGTCTTTCCACCAGTTAATATACCTCACTTCAAGTGATACAGGACAAACAAGTTGCATGCTACGATCGATGATAAACGTGAATGAGCTGCTTGTGATAGACCGGAACCCACTTTGTGCATTTAGACAAAAAAATGAATATTAGGTGAAGGCAATGCGCTCAGTTGGAATCTAAATCAAAAACATGTTAATCACTTGACTTAAATTGTTTTGCTTTTATCATATTTGCATCTCAATTATTTTCGTTTCTCCTTAAAAGACACCATTCAGTGTTGCAAGAACTCTTGCATGAAAAGGGCGAACTTGCAACAGAAACCAGTAACCTCAAGTGAGAATTTTTTATGTTATTTTTATTTGAACGCGGAGCATGTTGTGCATTGGTAAGGATTAAGTGATCATCATCTAATGTGTGTACAAGCTTATATGACGAAAAGAACAAAAACGTATATACCTACGCTTACGGTGTCCTGGATAACTTGAACGCATGCATGATTACTAAGCTGACCCCATCTTTAAGTGCTTTAAAACAAATACTTTTGTCGTGTTGGTGTTGCGCTGCATGCCCGTTGGAAGTAGTGTTTTGGAGGAGGTTGAGATTTTGGTGATGGTTTTTCACGTTTACTCATTAAGTAAAGGGCCGTTTTGTATTTCTACTTGGAATAGTTCACTTGACCAGCTATATTTGCCCCAGAAATCACGTTAAACCTAGCCCTCAGTCATTTTATGGAACCAATCTATTTTTTTTTCTGTAAACTTCGTTGGCATTTTATTTCACTACTCCTTATTTATAAAGTCCCAGGAACGATTTATCCATCTAGCATTTTTTCTGCATTTTTGGCTCTCTCCCATTTTGAATTTTATCTGCCCAAGGGAGGTGAATCGTCGACTTTATGATCTGAACGATAACCTTTGCGCGGCTCTGGATCGGGTTTCACCACGCACTCCCTGCTGTCTAGCTGCATCGCACGCCATAGACCTTCAAATGGAGCCAGGTTATTCCTTCTTTTGCGATTCCGAGTGTGCACATCGCACTGCCACTCCAAATGCAACGGTGGGTCTTCTGGCCGAATTCGAACTTGACAACCCCATCCTCGGCTCCATTCCTGCCGCGCGTCCAGGAACGCTGACCTGCATGCAGGGCACCCATCCTTGGAGAGAGGTCGGTGGGAATTATGCTTCCGCCTACAGCCACTCGCCCCAGTTAACTCCCCAGTGTATGGAACATATGGCCAGATGTCAGTATTATAAAGACCGGGATCTGACGACGGCAGGTCAGCTCCTGAATATGCACCCAATCGATGAACATGTTGGTGCAGGCATTAGATGCATTCCATTGTGCAGCTGCGTTTCGGTAACAGTGCCTGGTAATTCAGGTGCAAATTGATGTTCATAACCCAATGACCTCCTTTTTTCCAGAAGCAGTGTCGACAAACGCAAGGTAGACCTAATTTTTTATTCTCAATGCATTTACCGCTGTCTGCCGGACATACTCCAATCACCGACTGGATTTACTTAGTCGAAGATTGCTTGGTGAACCCGTCTTCTGCAGTATGACACAATGCCACCTGTGATGTGGGAATAGTGGTGATAGCGAGTTTTTTCCGAGAGGACACGCGGTCTTCTCAAATGTACAAAATTTAAAAAGAGTAATTGCGCTGCGTGCTAGGGTTAAGGCAGTCAGAGAGCATTACAGTGATCAGGCCAACTTTTAAGTTGTAGGACAAGATAGAAGACGCCTGTGGGAGGAATTTACTGTGAACCGAAAACTCGGGTTGCTGTCTGCAGCAACAGGGACAACTGCCTCACCCAGGGCTGGTGTCGACTGCTTCCCGTCATACCGAGAGTGAGTGCGATAGGGATGGCAGCTGATTTAGTCGACTTTTGGCACAGGTTCAAGTGTTGTTCAATCGTTGTCGTGTCTGCATCGGCCGAGGAATGGCGTGTCCAATTGGCGCTTGTGCAGCCAAGAGTATCTAGACGCACGCGTGTATGCCCGAGTAGAAAACGCACAAGTCGCTCCAAGTCAGCGAGTCCGGAAGGGAATGACCTTGAGGTAGTGGGCCTTGAACAAGGGCAGGGCAAATGGAAATATTGGCGGTCGGCAACAAGGTCGTCGGTCATAATCTATCCCACTGCCACCCATGATCACATTATCAATCCTCTTTCAGTGGTTTTGTAAAATTTCTTCAATTTCTAGGAAGAAGAACGTGTGCAGTGTCTTGACTATTGTACATGTTTTCAGTATTTTCATTTAGGCCAAAAGTAGGATGCTTATAGTGATTGATCAACTTTATGTCTGCCCCCTGCAAATGTGCGGGACCTACACGGGAACCATTCTAGAACATGGCGCTTGTTATTCAGACTGCTAACTGCGGTTGGAAGCCTAAGTACAGGCTTACTTCTCACCAACCACCTTTACCCAATCCCACCTACGGTCTTCGTGGCTCGTTCTTGATACTGGGCCCAGGTATGAGAGCAACAATGAGTGCAGTAGATGTATTGCCAGTTCGGCCGTCGTAATCGGACGATGTCCACCGTATGCTCCGCAGCATGGTAGTGCAGGGACGGTGGTCTGTGTGTGAAATAGTTTTGACTGATAGTAGACTTGAACTGCATCTATCGCACTCGCTCTCTCTCACTCTCTTCCCTTACCCACCTGTGTCCGGTGTCAAGACAACGTCAAGGAGACCGGAGGCGGGATCGGGCTCAGGTAGATGTCGCAAACGGAGACGCTTCTGGCCACGCCACCACGCCTAACTCAGGGCCCACAAAGTGGGAGCTAACGATAAATGGCAAAATTGGTTGATGCGAAATGAGTCTACACCTATGCGTGCCGCCTCGCCCCCCATGTTCGGCATTTTTTATGTGAGCTCAAACCACATAACGTCTGATGCACCTTGATTTTGTCCCCTATTGGTTCATTGCATCTACAACGCGGCCCATTTAGGGAGTATATCATATAAGCTATTTCAAGTGCACATCAACGTTCCTGTTCCCACGTTCGTGAGCAGCACATGACGTGCTTATCGAGAACGACGTTACAACTTTCAGTCGAATTAAGCTACTAATAGTCGTCAGACGACTTATCTACTGCAGAAAATGTGCACGAGAAGAGGTCAACACCAGACTTCCTAGCTGAGGCAAGTGCGTCTTTGGTCGCTTAGAAGGCTGCATCACATTTCGAAACGAGCCCTTCATGGATTTTCCTCACCCTTTCAGACAGCGGTATTTGCAGCGTTCGCGACGTTGCTGAGATACAGTCGGAGGCAGAAACTGACTCAACTTTTCGCAATGACGTGTGCTGGGCCCAAGCAGACCTTCAAGCTCAAGCAAACAGAAATTTTGTTGAAATGCGAACTCAACCTCCGGCCATTTTTGAAACCCCTGAAATCATGCAGAACTCTCAAAATCCACGTGTAAGCTATATCAACATGTAGAATATTTATTCGCCTCAGGATTACTGTTCTTAATTTCGAAACATTAAGGTCCAAGATGTCTGGTAAGACCTCGCGTTCACTTCGAGTAGTTATCCAGAGCATCCATATCCTAACCGCAATGCAATCTCCAACCTTAATCTTAGACGTAACCATATCCTTACCTCTTACCTTAACCCTAACAGTACTTCTTACCTTAACTATAATCCTAAGCCTAATTTCATGGTTGTCGTTCCCGTGTCCTACCCTCATGTGCAGTCCACACTGCAGCTAGGCTTCATAAAGTCTGATTTGTATTCTCTCGTGCTACACAGTGTATAGGATTAGCCTTTTATTTTATTGGTAAATTTCAGAATGCCTCACTGTAGGAGGAAGGGTCAAATCACGTGATTCTTGTGCCTACCGTGCTGTTTTGCCTGCAAGACCTAAATCAGCCTTTGCCTGAGGCCTCACATCCCAGTCAGGCTTCTAACGGTGCTGGCCAACCAGTCGCCTTAGCAAGACCTAAATCAGCCTTTGCCTTGTTACTGAGGCCTCACATCCCAGTCAGGCTTCTAACGGTGCTGGCCAACCAGTCGCCTTAGCAAGACCTAAATCAGCCTTTGCCTTGTTACTGAGGCCTCACATCCCAGTCAGGCTTCTAACGGTGCTGGCCAACCAGTCGCCTTAGCATGATGGCGTGAACTGATTGCTGCTGACTGCGGGATGTCGGTGCGTCTTCCGGTTGGGGGCCTTGGGGGCTTAGATTCTAAGCCCCAAGCAGGCGGTCACACGAGGAAAATAATGGTGCAGAGATTGCACCTACAATGCATGTCACCTAACGAAAGCAAATAAACACTTGCACCGCACCGGCTGTCAACCCGGCATCCACGAAAGTTATACTACTGCAGAGAAATGACTGTGCTTCAGAGGAAGGCATTTTTGGGTTTATAAATTATTAATTATTTATTTATTTATAATTTACTTCGCCAAAAGCTATTGAATTAAAAACGGCTGTAGACTCTTCAGTTCTTTTAGGCCTAATATAATTGCCAGCAGAAAAGGAAATTATAATACAACCGTAAAATAGAGAAGAACGGTTGCATATAAAACATACTGATACTTTTATTTGACCCGGTTGTAAAAACTTGGTGGCTTCGGTGGTATTCATACGCATGACTTTAAGAGAGAGAATTTAGTATAGCTAACACTCCAACCATCTGAGGTGTCAGGCCCCAATGGGAACCATGAATGCAATCCCAGTTGATTTAAGTTAGCCACCCAGCCTACTGCAACGAATGCAATCCACCAATTATGATAAAGTGAGCTGACTGCCCCATATGGGTTGCCTAAACAGGCAATCTAGAATACACCAGCTGATTACGAGGTGCAATTTACTAACTAGAGGGCCTTGACAGATTTTCATAACGCATTTGCCCTAATTGTGAAAACTTGGCGGCCTTGGTGGGATCTGTTGATTGCTGATTTGAGTTTATTGATTTTCCTATTGTGTGTAAAAAAATGCTAGAATGCGGGCATACATAAAATCAACCAAGGTGTCTATGGTGAACAGGGGTGTAAAGGTACAAGTTAGGGGTAGCAACACACCCGGTATGTCTAACTCCCGAACTTCCCGCCTCCCCTCTCTCAAAAAATCCTACGGTGGGAGCGACAGCAACCCCGTAGGCGGCCCAAGGCTAACTTGGGTCGTTCTACCACTAAAACAAAACCGTGAACCATAGTGGAGTTCGGTAGCCGTCTGAGATGCCCAAACAGCCCTATTTAGGGACAGCACTCCTTGCCTCCTCGCGGAGGAAGGGGCAAGAAAAGGTGACCTAAACAAATGCTGGTTATCACGTCTTTTGCAGCCGGCCACGGCTCGCAGATCACAAAATACGCGGTCGTAAAACTCAAACAAACAACAATACCCCCGTCCCCATCCCCCTCGCCATAGCTTCCAGGCTGCTCGGGTGATTCCACTCACACTAGCAGCCTGGAATGTTCGTTCCCTTTTAGACAAGCCTAGAAGCAACCGGCCGGAACCGAGGATAACGTTAGTCTCTCGGGAACTGGCGCGCTACAAGGTGGACATTGCTGGTCTCAGCGAGATCGGATTCTCTGAGCAGGGTCAGCTGGAGGTGGTGGGTGCCGGCTACACCTTTATCTGGAGCGGCCGTCCAAAGGCAGAGTGATGCGACACTGGTTTCGCCTTTGTCCTGCGGATCGACATCGTGAAACGTCTGCCCTGTCTACCGCAGGGTACCAATGATCTCCTGATGAGCCTCCGCCTGCCTCTTCGAGGAGACCAGTTCGCTACCTTCATCAGCGTTTACGCTCCCCCAGTGACGAGCTCTGATGTGGCGAAGGACAAATTCTACGAGGACCTGCATGCCTTGATGGTGACTGTGTCGAAGGTGGACAAGTGAATTGTCCTTTGTGACTTCAACGACCACGTCGGGACGGTCCACGCTGCCTGGCAGGGAGTGCTGGGTTCCCACGGTCTCGATAGCTGTAACGATAATGACCTTCTTCTGCGAACCTGTACGGAACACCGTCTCCTGCTGACAAACACCTGCTTCCGCCTTCAGACGCGGGAGAAGGCCACGTGGATGCACCCTCGGTCGCGGCGCTGGCATCTGTTGGACTATGTTCTAGTCCGGAGGCGAGACCGACAGAACGTGCTGGTAACCAAGGCGATTCGCGATGCCAATGGTTGGATAGATCACCGCCTCGTCATCTCCCAGATGAGGCTCCGACTGCAACCCCGACGAAGGCCCTAAAGTAAGCGGCCACCAGGTAAGTAAAATACTCTTTTTTAAAAGTTACCTGCTTACGGTTTTGATTTTAGCAACCAAATAACCGAGAAACTGGAGAAACTGCATGCTCCAGATGATAATGCTACCGTGGAGACACGATTTTGTCAACTAGGAAATGTCATGTCCACCACCCACGTGTACGCAGTCAAAACCAGGACTGGTTTGACGACAATGACGCCGACATCAGCAACTAACTCGCGGAGAAGAATGGACGACACAAAGCCTACATGGACCTTCGGACTGACGCCACCAAAGCTGCTTTCTTCAGATGCCGGCGCCCTGTACGGCAACGGCTGCGGGAAATGTAGGATGCCTGGATAATCCGATTGGCTGAGGAAATCCTGGGGTATGATGACCGTAATGAAATGAAAAACGTTTTCAAAGCCATCAAGGCCATCTACGGCCCGTGTATCAAGGGGACCGCACCGTTGCTCAGCTCTGGCGGCATAACACTGCTAACAGAGAAATCACAAATTCTGAAGCGCTGGACTGAGCACTTCAGAAGTGTCCTTAATTGCTCATCAGCCATCTCCGATGATGCCATTGACCGGCTCCCTCAAGTGGACACGAAAAATGACCTGGATCTGCCGCCTTCCCTACCAGAAACCATCAGGGCCGTGCAGCAGATTCCCAGCGGTAAAGCACCGGGATCTTGCGCAATCCCAATCTACAAGCACGGTGGGCCCCGGCTGATCGTAGAACTCACAACACTTCCAGGAGATGGGGCGCCAAAAACAAGTTCCTTAGGATTTCAAAGACGCGACCATCGTCCAGCTCTACAAACGGAAGGGGAACCGGCAACTCTGTGAAAATCACAGAGGCATCTCGTTGCTCAACATCGCTGGGAAGATCTCCGCCCGTATCCTTCAATATCGTCTGAATGGTCACCTATAGCAGGGCCTGCTCCCGGTATGCCAATGTAACTTCCGTCGACACCGCGGAACCACTGACATGATCTTTGCCGCCCGCCAGCCAAACGAGAAGTGCCATGATATGTGAACTCACCTTTACACTTCCTTCGGGGGTCTTACGAAAGCCTATGACACGCTGAATCGTGACGGACTTGGAAATTCATGCAGAAATTCGGCTGTCCTGAGCGGTTCACGCACATGGTGTGTCAGCTTCATGACGAGATAACGGCGCGCGTCACTGACAGCGGGACGGTATCTGAAGCATTCGCAGTGACCAACGGAGTGAAGCAGTGATGCGTATTGGCTCCCACACTGTTCAGTCTCATGTTCTCTGCTATGCTGATGGACGCCTACCGTGATGAGCAGCCTGGGATCCGCATCACCTACAGAACTGACGGGCACCTTCTCAACAGTCGGTGTATGCAGGCTTTAACGCGCGTGTCTACGGCTACAGTCCATGACTTGCTCTGCGCGGACGACTGCGCTCTTAACACCGTGACGGAGGAGGACATGCAAAGGAGCATGGACCTCTTCGCCGAAAGCTACGCCGATTTTGGATTATCAATCAGTACAGCCAAAACGGTCGCATGCACCAGACGCCACCCAGCGCGTAATAAAATGCTCCCTGAATTAATGTCAACGGTGCTTAACTCAAAAACTTGGAAAACTTCGCTTATCTAGGAAGCACGCTGTCACGCAACACGAGAATCGATAATGAGGTTGCCCAACGGATCTGCAAAGCTAGTCAGGCCTTCGGCCGGCTGCAGGCCTCCGTGTGGAATCGCCACGGTATTCACCTGAACACCAAACTGAAGATGTACAAGGCCATCGTCTTGACGAGAGTTCTTTACGGAGCGGAGTCCAGGACGGTCTACTCGAACCAAGCCAGGAAGGTGAATCACTTCCATCTCAGCTGACTCCGCAGAATGCTGAAGCTGAGATGGCAAGACAGGATCCCGGACACGGAAGTTCTGGAGCGGACCTGAATCCTCAGCATCCACGCCATGCTGAGGCAAGTGCAACTGCGATGAAGCGGATACCTGGTAAGAATGGACAACGAGCGACTACCCAAACGACTTTTCTACGGAGATGTTGCTACGTGTGCTCGCCGACAGAGAGGTCAAAAACGACGCTACAAGGACAAGTTGAAGAAATCACTGAAGCAACTGCAAAGCAACCCGGCGAACTGGGAGGACCTCGCCCAGGATAAACCGGCATGGAGAAGATCCGTGAAGACTGGCTCAGCAATCTATGAGGCCAACCGGATCACCGCCGCCAAGGCCAAAAGAGCGGCACGAAAGTTACCAGCGCCCCGGACCAACACTGCCAATGCCCAGGCCCTGCCAGCCTGCCCGCGCTGTCAAAGCATTTTCCGCACGCGAATCGGCCTGGTCGGACATCTTCGGACGCAATGCACCAACAATGAGAGAATGCCAACTTCTACGTCAAATTCTGCCAACCTTTCTTCAGACTCCCCCACCTTCACTCCTGGCCTCAATTCCATTGCTCCCACCCTCATAGAGACCACATCCCAATATTCATCTCCTGTTACCCTCACCACCGCAACCTCCACCGCCTTCGCCTTCACTACCACCACCATCACCACAATCAGCGATGGGGAATATTTCCTAAGCTGTCCTCAATGCGACTGCCCATTTACCTCACGCATCAGCCTGGTCAGTCACATGCGAATCCACCGTACAGAGCCTGGTGAACCAGTGCTTGGAGCACCAACACACAGTAGAGATCACCGCCTCCACTGCCGTCACTGTCCCCGCGCATTCATTCATCGCATGAGCCTATTCGGTCACGTGCGCATCCATGACAGCGGAATTCACCGCAATGCCGACAACACCGATACATCATGCACACCCTCCGCTCCTGCCATTCTTACCGCCACTGCCACCCCTACTAGCATGAATGGCAACCCCCAGCCTATACCGATTTCTCCTGCCCACACTGCACCCTCAACTTCAATTCACGCATCGGCCTGGTCGGTCACCTGCGAATCCATCGCACGGAGGCTGGTGAACCAGTGCCTGGGGTTCCGACATACAGTCACCGCGCCCGCCTCCACTGCTCTCACTGCTCCCACACATTTTCACACCGCATGAGCCTATTAGGACACCCTCCACGACAACCTTCGGTAAACCACCGGAGGCTAAGCCACATCAGCGCACACCATCTACACTAATACATTGATGACACCCTCACAATCATCATGATGAACCTGATAAAATCACGGTTTTTTAGAAACCGTGGCTTGAAAGGCTGCTAATCTGACACTCACACCAGACCACGCCATCGACCCAGTGTATGTGTTGTGTGTGTCGAATGGCTGACCAGTGGAATGGGAGTCAGACGGCGATGGCTCCTCCATATCCCCTTAGTAAGTAAATCCTAGTGTGTGCGTTATGGGGGCCAGGTCGTGGTGTGGCGTGCAAAGACGGGTACGCCGAACATGCAGCCAATGCGCTCACTGCCACATCAGACAACTGACTGGCTCGGATGGTGGTCTGGTTGTGGGAATGGGGGGCGAGTGAGGTCAACAGCTCAGCGCATTTTCCTCACTATAAACAATCTGACGTGCTTGAAACTAGTACGGTGCACTAAAAGCCGTGGCTTGGAAGGTTGCCTACTGACGGGATAACTCGGACCACCTGGTCAGCTCAATGTGTGTTTTGTGTGGAGTGGCTGACTGGTGAACTGAGAATCAGGCTGCAATGACTCTTTCTTCATTTGGCCTTTATGGGATCCGAGACTCGTGCAGTGGTACGCCTAGGGTCTGCTCCGGCCGCGCAAGCCACCTGCGCCCTCTCCCATCTCCGGTTTTCTTGACTCTGTCATGACACCGGGCTCAGGTGGGGGGAGGAGAGAGTGCGGTAGCTGCAGCGCAAGGCTACTGTCACTTAAATCTAATTCACGCGCAAGTCACCGTCCCTGCACCACCCTTCCGTGGAGCATACGATGGACATCGTCAAAATCAACGGTCGAACTATGGTGGACAGGACTATGAAAGTCACATATTCCTGTATTTTAAGTGGGTTAGGGACTTGTTCCAATTTCCTTTGTTTACTACGTAGAGATTTTCCAGGCATAGGTCCGGATTTTTAGTTGGAATGAAAAGGCTTTGCAAGCCGCGGACGCAGGGGCTATTTGTGTTCTGAATAATTAGACCCAAGTTGTAAGCTGAATCAGAATCATACCGCAGTTCAGTGGCGTACAGCAGCATTATGCTACCAAATTACGGTGTCCATTAAACTTCGGTGGATGGCATTAAAACCGAAGGCATATTTTATGATGTCAATCAACACATTGCTTTGTATGGTCTTCGGCGTCAATCGCCAGATCGGTTCTCCAAATTTAATGGCCACGCAAACCATCAAGCTTTGACAGTCCTTGAAAGCTGTTGTCGACGCAGTGTGTTATCAGGGATGTGCACTCCGCATATTACCACAGGGTCGACTTTGTAGGCTTATCTAAAAGTAAGACGTCATCGCAAAAAATAAATGGTCGTCCGGAAGGAAAGCATCTGTTCAATATACTCCTGAGCAAAAAGGAAACATTCTCTATTCAGTTTCCAACTAAATCATAGTTTTGCCATAGCATTTTACTGTTAGAGGTAGAAGTTTTTCATTATTGTTTGATTGTGCGTAAAGAGAACACCGCCAAATCGTCCTAAGTTGTTAATGTATATTTTAAATATTAACTTGGTCACTTTCTGCAGAGTTATCAACAAAGCAACATGCATAAAATTAAGAAATGTGGACCGAAATGGTCCCTAAGCAAGCAGGATGACAATGTTATTCGTATCTGATACTATCTCTGATTATGCGTGCGAGTTAAAGTCCGAAATGTCAGGTGAACAAAGTTCTTGACCCAGGGATCGCATTAACCTCTTTTCAATTTTATTCATCGTAAATTAACGAGTACCATTATAAATATATATATATATATATATATATATATATATATATATATATATATATATATATATATACGCGTGATAGTGCTAGTGGATACTTCATTCATTTGTTTAAACCTTTTAATGTTCAATGTGTTAGAACACAATACGGTTAAACAAATGTATTACTGCTTTTTGTAGCACAAAAAATAATATCACCTTTATAAAACATAATTGTTGAAGTTGAATTTGTCCCTGATTTCTCGAAAACCGTGGAAGTTCTAATACCCACGTACACCTGACTTTCATAGACTTAATATAAGGTTTTCTGGTTCTAGAAGGAATGTATTTGAAACTTATGTTCCTTTGTAGCACAATTCACACAAACAGCAGGTTTTGGTCTATGATATTAGGTAGGGTGGGAAATTACTTTCTCAACCAGAAACGTCTAATTTCGCCCAAATCTGGCCTTTTTGCCTCCAGTAAAAATAATTGGAAAAGCTTTTTTCTTCGGTAAAGGGCTTTATGAGGCCCCAATTAAAATAACTGCCATATGTATGCCAGACTACACACTCGATCATGACACGTCATTAGTTAGGCCGCATAATGTATATGTTGGGTTGGAAGTGTGTTCACTGATCGGGTTGCGGGATATGCTCGTCCAAGAGCGTCTTAAGGCTGAATATATAGCCTGTGCAGGCAGTAGCAAAGCGAAACAGACAAGGGAGACACGGATTTCGATTTTTGACTCACCGATAGAGTTTTGGGCTTAATACGGCTCGAATTAGACCTCAGGTCCTGCGGACCTGGGTTTCAGTATGGCTGACTGACGATGGCTGACAGGTTAGAAATTGTCATACCAGTTTCACTTGTCTCAATGGAATTCATTTTCACCTCGGTGTATATTTTAACACATTTCCTGCAAAGCCTAGGATAAGGGTTTGGAAGAAATGGCTGTTCATTTGAACTCCAAGCAAACACCTGTGCATTTTTCTTAGTAAATCTAAATATAACTAGTAATTATGGTTGATCAGAGGGGATTTTATCGAACTTTCATACAGCAGTTTCAGTTTGTTCCTCTGATACATTGCAGGCTTGTTGTGATGCAGAATTTGACGATGCCTCCAGTTCACCGTCCGCAGGAAAACCCCAGAGCAGGGCATCTAAGGGTTCTCGAACGAGAAGCAATCAAACCGAAAGAAACCCACGCGAGAAGGCCGACTTGTCCGCTACATGTCGACCTCCGTCTAGAACACAGAGCAATTCTTGCAGATCTATCAAGGCGTTCAATGATCCCGCTGCTCGAATCTTTCGAATCATGTTTGCAGGGGATTCTGACGTTGGTAAATCTAGTTTCATTCTTCGACTCTGTGGCGACAATGGAACTGTCTCGTCTACAGTTGGTGAGATTAAATGGCTTAGTGCATGCCCCTTGAAACCATATCCGAAAAAAACACAAATATTCTAGAGCACCGATCTTCAAGAAGTAATTGAAGCTCTTATTTAACCCAAAGACATGAGATCTTTTCTTCTCGTGTTTTGATATCACGTTAGTCCCAACACATATTCGATTCTTCAGAGGTTGTCCTAGACACACAATCTACCCTTCGGTCATGTTATTTTTCGCCTGTTTAAGGTTTAAACGTGCATTCAAGGCAGGAGTGAATCTAATTTTCAAGAATACGAAATTTTATCAGTTTATTGTAAGGCGGCTCTTTAAAAGGTTTACAATCGTAAGGTGATTCTGTTTTCTCAACTCCTCCTCTTAGATTTATGTCTGAATTTGTCCTGGATAACTTAATCTGGTTGTGTACAACTTCGTGAACAGTGAAAAGGTACATATTGGAATGGGTTTTGCTATCAAGATAATATTAGACCTTGATTTCCCTCTTGGGAACCCTAAATGGATTTGTCTCATTGAGGTAGGCTGGATCTCTACGTTTTCCCGCTGGTCTATTAGAGTGCTTTATGAATACTTTATAATTAGACACGTGGAGCCTCTGACATATGTTTAACATCTTTAGAATACCGAGGAGAATCAGTAACTCAACTGCGTAGCTCTCTACTACTTATATTCCACCGAAAAATTGGAAGGATACCATATCCCCGCCTTTCTGTGAGTGACAGAGTGTGCGATAATGGGAATTGCTGTTGCGGTTCTGGAATGATGGCATTTGCCGTGGATACTGTATTTCAGGTCGAATCCTTTGATTTGGTCTTAATTGAATCTATTTATTCCGCAGTGAGACTAACTATGAAACAGATTGGAAGGCCTTGCAAACAAGTTTCTAGTTAACATATGTAAACAAGGGTGAATACGCTTTCCAGTAAAGAAATTCAAACTTCCTGATATCAGGATTCAAAGACCCAAAGGCCTTATAAAAATTAGAATTATAACAGTTTTTGACAGTGTTTGGAGGGGAGTGATCCTTCTATCGAAACAAAAGTCACCGTGTGGGAGTACTGCAAAGAAAACTAATGCCGGAATATGTTTAGTGTTATTTGGAGAAAAAATCTGCAGTGAAAAACTCTGACCACTGTTCGCCTACGTTTCCTTAAAGCCCTGACACCTCTCTCTCTCTCTCTCAGTCCTCTGCTCCATTGCATCCACGTTGTTAAGGGCACGCACATCCCGGTTCGCGCCCGAACACATGGTGTTGGTCCGACGTGCGCTCTCCTTTCATTGTTATGTCAACCTGTGAACTATGTCAGGAAATGTTAGCGCAACTTTGGAAAGTGTTGTCATGTTCATTATCATGCAGCCTTATCCCAAGATAGTGCAGTCACGTCAGTGTGTTGACTTTCAAATATGTTTCTTTTCGGTCGCCTGCCTAAGGGACAGTCGGTAAAAAAAACACGTATGTAGCATGAATACTTCTCATTGATTTTCTAGACCCTTATGAATTTAAATATATTTTACAGAACAAATCAAACAAAATATCTTTTATTTTATTCCTTTGGTAGCAAATACTATCATGTTCAAAATTGACACTCGAAGAAAGGGTTCTTTAGTTTTAAAAGACGTTTGCAATTAATGTGGACCTTGTCGTGTACTTCATAAAAATTAATAAACGGACAGATATGATGGTTTTCGAATGGTTATTTAAAAATATTATAATAAGAAACAAAAAACAGTCCGTCTTTAAAGGGAATATTCAAAGAAGACGCAATTTGCTACCGAATATGTCCAAAAATGATATTTCTGTTCATGTTTGCTATAAAGCTATTTACATTGATAACAGCATCGAAAGACAATGAAAAACATTCATGCTTATTAACCAGTAATTAGTAATAGAGTTTACTGCATGCACGCGGTCAAAAGGACGTTCTTTCTAAAACTGGCCTCCTGGCATGACAGAATTATCTGAGGATATTAATTAATTAATAATAAATTAATTAATCAGAATACCCTATCACAGCTATCACTTCAGGAGATAGTATATCTACGTTACAACTGCCGATAATTTTTCCTGCTATCTGCCCCGAGTAACCTACTAGGCCTTCACTCATGATTGACCGAACTTTGAAATTTTGGCTCTTGGGACTGCGTTTGCGTGCAACAGCCGTTTTGACGCGCACGTGCAGAAACACTCCCTCCAGCTAGTCTCCAGCAAATCACTCGACTGTATTGATCAAGTCGTTTCGGCCTCAGCGAAAATCGCTTGCGTTAATAAACTTTCCTCGTGTAAGCGCTGTTAACTACCGGAAGGCCAGCTTAATAAAAGTGCACTTTTGCATAACCCACCAAGGTCGTTTATCGACGCCTGCCAGCACCAAAGTTGATCCGCGTTTCTTAATGGTTCTGGTTTAAAGCATTACCTAGTTAAATCTCTGAGGATACCTTCGATTTATTTTTGACTATAAACATGGCAGCAAGTCTATCTCATGAAATGTAAACCAACATTCTTAAATGTGTTTTCAATTAAGAATGCTTACTAATACCAATTATCGTACAGCACATTCCTAAGACATTTCAGTCACATTCGAATGGCCGCTTGAGCTTAAGTGTCTTTACGGCCGCTTGAGCAAAATGTTCACTCGGCAAAAAATAACTGCTAGTGTTTTATACGTGCTTGAAACTATCGCGGTGCGCTTAAAGCCGTAGCTTGGAAGGTTGCCAACTGACAGGATAACTCGGACCGCTCACTGCGTGTGTTTGTGTAGAGTGGCTGATTGGCGGACTGCGAGTCAGGCTGCAATAGCTCCTTCTTAATCTGGCCTTTATGGCACTCCCACTTCGTGGGATCCGAGCCAGGTGCAGCCGCAGCAGTCACCTGTGCCCTCTCCCGACTCCGGTCTTCTTGACTCTCGTCATGACACCAGGCTCAGATGGGGGAGGAGGAGAGAGTGTGGTACATGCAGTGAAGGCCTTCTTTCACTTAAAATTAATGCACGCACAAGTCACCGTCCCTGCACCACCCTTCGATGGAGCATACATGTTACATGTTACATGTAACATGTTTACGCATACCACGCACGTACCGGTCCCTATATCTACCCGAAGGGCGTTCGAAAGTGCTTTTCGTGATTACTATCTAAGGCAGTAGTCCTAAATCCTGCATCCGGATGCAGGCATTGGGGCCTGGATTGCAGCGCAAATCACGCCCTAGGGGTCCTCGCCAGTTGAAAGTTTTCCCGGTCATGAGTGGCATCGCGGTCGCTTAGCTCAAAAGTACGTGCGCTGGTTTATAATATAGAAAAAAAACCTCGAATCGAAGCTCGCTTGACGTCATCTTCTCTTCCCTTCTGGTGTTAACGGAAGGTAAAAATCTAGCTCACACTACATCAATCTGGTCCAGTGAGCGATTTGGCACAATGCATCTTTTTAAGTACTCTTGTAATCTGTAAAAACTAACTTCGTGGGTAATGGAGTTCTTGTTTGCGTACAGGTTTGGACGTAAAAACAAAGCTTATTACAGTCGATGATACTCCAGTTCTTCTCCAACTTTGGGACACAGCTGGACAAGAACGGTGAGTGCATTCTCAAAAAAAGTGAACTATGGTTTGTTAAGCACAGCCTTACTCTTTATATTACCATCAGATACCTGTCAAAGATTGATTATTCGCCAAACGGAGCGCTAAGAACCGGTTTACACAAGAAATTAAGATAGTCTTGACACAGCCGTCTATTTTGTTTTACTTCTTGCATTTCCTAACGATGTAACATCCTGCAGACAGACCAAATACTTAAATCTATTCAGCATCAATGTGCTCTTATCAGTAAGATCTGACCTCTTTAAACCACGCCTTATCTAAAGATTTGAATACATTTAGAAGGCAAATAGGTTCTTTGGACAAAATATAAAATTTTCTCAGTATGTTTTTGACGCTGGTTCTCCAGATCGTCGTCAGACCTGAGTAATTGTGTAACCAACCGTTAACCTTTCAAGCGGCAATCAAATGATCCAACCATCCGTCCCAAGTGGCCATGCAAACTCTTGATGCAGTGGACGCGTTCGCCTGGGACAAAACTCCCATCATTAGGGTCTGCCTATCCAAAAAGGTCAACAGTTTCCTGAGGCTATAAACTTCGATGAGCCGTGAAAAGACGAGAACCCATCAGTTCTGACTGAGCACACAGTGGCCACTTATATGCACTTGACACCAAATAAGTATCAATGTTTAGGCTCGCTTGAAATTTTAAACATTTTTTGCACATTACTCGAGTCTGACGACGATATTGGGAACCAGAGTTAAAAATGTAACAAAATAGTTTGCTTTTTTCCATAAGAACTTTCTTGCCTTCCAATTATATTTCTTGGGATGCTTGCCCTCCCGTGCGCAAATATACGTAGAAAAAATTCCCTACGTGCATATGCAGAAAGGCAAATGTGAAATAGACTGGGTGGCACTTTCTAGCTTATCGGCCATCGTCTGCTAGCCTTACCCAAGTCCCGATTTTGGGACAGCTGTGCCTCAATCATTCGGTCTTAGCTCGATCGTGATTAGGAATATAAATCACGTTGGAATTGTGTCTATGATTATGTTATGGGACATGCTGGTCGCACCATTGTGTTTTGGGATCACGGCAAGCAGTCGTACAACGACTAGTGGTACATGAAAATAGAAATAACTGAGAAAGACAAGAAGTGGTCGATTCGGCCTCCTTCTGCATATGTTCTTTGTCACTGTGCGACGGCCTTGGGGCTCTAGGTCGAAACCCGAGCGTATTCAAACATGAGAATGGAGACCACGACTATTCTGGACACCTCGGGGTGATTTTCGGGGAGTTTGGGGTTGGTTTTAAGGTTAGCGTTCAGGTCGATTTTGCTTAAGGCTAATATCTGGTGTAGTTGAGTATTTGGGTTAGAGTTTCATTTGGGGCTTGGTGTAGAGTTAGGGTTATCAATCAACAATAAATATAATTATTGAAAGTTAATGCATAACCACCTGTGTTACTCAGGAGCCCCTATTCCCCTTTCTTACCTATGTCATATAACCTAGTGGAACGACTTCTTCCAAAATATGTATTTCAAAATAAACAGGAAAGCTATCCTGTTGCTCCAGGTTTAGAATTTTAAGCTTACTAACGCTGCATAACTGAAATGACCCCCTGTTGAAGAAACCAAGGTCCCCATATCTGGTCGCTAATTCCTCAGCAGCCGTCCCGTCTTCCTTGTTTGTTTGGGAAGTTCCTTCTCTGCATAGACTTTCAATCTTTATGCGCTTGCCTGTGGGGGCTCCGAGATTGAGCTACCAGACATAACCAAACAAGCATACCCCGTAACTTGATCGCACAACGCCTTGTACTATGCATCAAGCTTGGCAAAATGTCGGAATGATTTTTTTTCTATTCTCCTTGCAGTTCATTATAATAATTTTTACTCTGATGCAGTTTTTAGGAAGAACCTTAGTATTTGAAATACACGCATGACACGTTTCATAGCTTTATCATGGGAGCCCTCAAAACCGACGGCTTTTCCGTAGTAACAGCTAATCTCATTTTCGTTAGGTTCAGGAGTATCGTGGCGTCCTTTTACCGGAAGGCGGATGGGATCCTACTGCTGTATGACTGCACAACGGAGCGATCTTTCACTAACGTCCGAAATTGGATCTCAGTAATAAGGGTAAAATTTTATGGACACTGCGAATTACATTATTGAATAAAATGCAGTGGAAATGCACTTTTACTGGAAGGTATTCGATGAACATGTGCTTATTTTGGTAAAAGACGACTTTTTAACAGATGTTCGATACCATCGCATTAAGATGTGCGATCGTTTTCAAGATGACTTATTTGTACTTCCGTTCGATTTCTGACTTGTTTCAAGGCAACTTCCTGATCTTCTAGATATTAATCCTGATTCATGCACGGTAGAATCTCCTATCACGGTGGCGATACGCAATTTAATTCTGACAGTCTGCTTTGGCTGTCAGCATTACGGAAGTTTCTTACTTCTGATTGAAACTGTTAATTTCACGCAACCTAGATCGTTAGATTATGTTTCGTATGCTTTTCGTATGTTTTCGTATGCTTTTCGTATGCTTTTCGCATGTTTTCGTATGTTTACTTTAAAAACCATCCTTGTGGTGGAGTCCGTAGTTGAGAAATGTTTGGAAATTTCTTTAGCAGACATACGTATGACCTACATTCTTGGTCAGGTACTTGTTTCATAGTTTGGTTGGCTGAGTACTATGTAGTGTACTATACTATATTATGTACAATACGGCAAACTCCATCTTACTCCACCCCATCCATATGCTTTGATTTAAAACCGACTCTTGTAGTTGAGGAATGCTGGTAAATGTCTTTATCCGACGGCCGTATGACCTACATTCTTAGCTGGGTACTCGAAGGATACGTAACTGAGCCCCATTTACTTTGAAGCTTCCATGCTACCAAATTAAAAACTTACCAATCCCCCACTGCATTCAAAAACTGACAACACAGTTGTATGAGACTCGCATTCACGAACCTCGTCTTTGCGTAAAACACTTATTTTCTACCACGTTTAGTTATTGTACTTCCGACCGTCAAGCGTTTGTAGTGTTGAGTTATTTTCAAGTAAGTCAGCTTGTGTTATTTGAAACAATCTTTGGCTGAAGCAAGTCGAAGGAGACCGTTATGCTTGCTAGCAGGCTAGGTTAAGTCTGCAGGTGGTAATGATGGTCAGGTTTTGTAACTTTAAGTTTCCCTGCCTGTTAGACTTTCCTATTTAAAGGCATATTCTGCTGTTGTCATGCCTGGCTACTCATTCTAGGAGAATGCCAATTCAGACGTTGCCCTTATGCTGATCGGCAACAAAATTGACCTGCGACAGTCGGCTTCGAACCTCTATCAAAGAGCAGTCAGTTTTGAGGAAGGAAAAAAACTAGCGGAGGTATGGTTTGATTTTGACTACTTATTTTTATTTACCTCACTACTCATTTTGTGCGTTTAACCTATGGCTGCACCTAGTAAAAGTTATACTCGATCAGTAGAAATTTCATTTCATTTAAAGATTACGGTTTTGCAGTGTCGACTGCTGATGACTTTTTACAACCTTTTGTTTTCCTATTACTGTTTCTGAAAGTTCAAGTTCTGATTGCTGCAACTTCAACATGCACCGACTCTACGTTCAAAGAGAAGTTAGGTAAAGCAGGCTAAAGCAGTGTAGGCAGATTCCGATTAACGTATTTAATTTTGCATTTCCGGATTTGCCCTACTTATCCCACGTGAAATCATTTTGCACAAGTTGGGTGATACGAGGAATTTAACGTCAGCAACTTCACGCTCAAGAGACTCATGCGTACCAAATATTTTACCTGTTGGACGTCGGTTCCTTGCGTGCGTGAGGGTGGGTGGGGCCTGATCAAGGACAAATCACGCACATGTTTGGGCGTGTTCCCATTGTTCGCAGGTCTTTACACTTCGGAACTGATAACTCTGGCGTGACTCCAATCATGAGATCACGTACACATTTTTCAGTAAAACCCAGAGGACAATCGCGACTCCAGAAAGGTGGCCACCAGGACTGGGGTTTGGCTTTGCTTACAAGAAGGGAGATTTGCATAGCATCCACCTTATTTCGCTAGTCCGACCCACTTTTGACGACAAAACGGGCGCAAGATTACGGAGGTGGTCGTGGGTTCAGCGACTGACATAGATAAATGCTGCATCTACTCGTGCCACACCTGACCTTGATCATAAACCTCACATGTACCAGGTTTTACTTACGAGTCTTAAAAGAGACAAAAGTGGGTAATTGCAGGGGTGAACCATTCACTGCATGCTTACCCACCATACCACCTAATTCATAACTTTTAAGCTATAGGGATAGTGGCAGATGCAGTTGACTCAATACAATGACGAGAGCGTTGTATTGTCTTCAGGAATGTGTCACAATATAGGCGTTTCTGTGCGCATATAACTGGAAAAACTCATGTGGCAAGTGACTGTCTAAAGAAAGTGTAAAGGCAGGAGAAACGCGATACTTTGGTGATAACTATCGAAGATGCGGCTAAACCTTCGAGCTAAGTAGGTTACGAGAAGTCAAGGGGTCACGAATGCACTGTCCAGGATTAGGCTGCTAGATGGAGTCTTGGGTATCCGGGGACAAACCTTGGAACCATTATAAGAATGGAGTATATCTGTTAATTCACGTCTGAGGACTTATCATATAGAAGAGAAACTTAGTTGATCCGAAGGAAGAACACACTGATAAAACACAATAGTTAAATGGACTTATTCCTGTAATTTTTAAAACAGTGCTGATTTTTGTATGCATTTTAGTGTTCATGAGATCGATACGCAGGTGGACAGATGGGCATCAGATTGGCGTTTCCTTCAAACGGAATGAAACCCACTCTTCGTTAACTAATTCGTTATTGTCTTTTTACGAGTTTTGTTGTTTTAGACGTGCCTCAGATGTCATTTGGTACGGAAATCTAAATGAAAATGCCTGAATATTGTCCCTGTAGCGGTCACCTCAGTTCCATTAAGCCAGTGCGGAACTTAGACTTTTCTATTAGCACAAAAGTATTCCATAATCTGAAAAGAAGCTTCAGAAGAATTAAGTTATCAGGCAATTGTTATTAAACATGTGTTACGAACAAAAACATTGTTTTCTCTCTGGGGAAACGATCATTAGAACCTGTGATAGATAACCGTGCAGCCTGGCCGTATAATGGCTGTGGTTAAGCAACTTAGATCATGCTTATACGTCAGCCTGTATGCTAGAAGGCAGCAATGTCGGTAAGGTTTGCTTATTTTCTACAAACCACTCGCTAGATATTCAAAATTTGCTTGCGGGTTATTCACAGTCTTCATTGCATAACTAGTTTAAAGACCTTGTAATAGTCAATGCTATCAATACCTTCATTATGTTTGAATCCACATTCTTTTTTAGCTTAAAAGGACTTTTCTTATTGACACGTTTGATTTTTTTGTGTTAACATCAAATTGGGAAGAAACCATCAGGAGCCAGCAACGACAAGCTGCACAGCGGCATTAACTCAGGTGGCATGGCTTCAATGGGAAGCTTCATTATATAATTCGGGGTATCTTTCACTTGTCGAACAAACGACCGCATTTTTAAATTTCACGGTGGGCGTGCATGCACCCGCGGGTTACACGTATTACAATTATTAACCTTGCTGTCTTTTAAGTGTGCAGGATAAACTGCGGCTAAGATTTCACGGCTACCGTACCTTTGGTGTTCTCCTGTCACTTGGGGTACCCAAAGGAACTTTTGGATTTTTTGGCATTACTCGCCGGTATGAAGTGTCCCACAATTTAGTCACCAAAACCCATCTGTTTTTAATTGGTCGCTTCTTGATAATGAGGGCCTTTTTTGCCCCTTCTGAAAAGGCGGGTTTCTTGTAGCCTTGTTTTTTGTGATGCTTGCGAATGAAATCGAAATTTTTAGTCGCCCCACTGCAGCACATCATTTTCCAGCATTCCAAAAAGTAACCAGGTGAGTTTGTTTAATTTTTAGGAATTTGACGCCACATTCTTGGAAACAAGTGCAACTGCCGGCACGAATATTGATGAATGCATAGTGCAACTCACGCGGTGAGTTAAGGCATCCCTGAAAAGGATTGCTTCTCCACAAATACAGTAGATCTCATGAATGGTAACCAAACTTCAAAAATATGTTTTCGATTAGAAAGTAGCACTTAATTAGGTTTGTTATGGTTATTTTCGTGGAGAATAATCCCAAGATAGTTCATTTGCGACAGGATGCTGATTTTCGAACGAGCTTTTTGACTACGTACAACGACTATACTTCGTAAAATTAACTATATATGTAGTATTCTTTTTTTAAATTAATATTCAATGTCATTGTAAATCCAAAGACATTTTCCAGGGAACATGCTTAAAACGTCTTTTTGCACCCATTTGATACCCAATCACAACTTCTTTAATAGGGTAACTTTGAGTTTTTATTGAAATTATGAATATGAGATTTTTAAGAGCATGAACCGTCCACTCATAAAGTATTGTAGGCGAACATTTAAAATGTTGTTTCCAAAGTATACAAGGTGGTCCATATCCACTGCGTAATTTTTTTAGTTTTAAATAAAATCGTCTTACTAGCATATAGATATAAGGTTTTCCTTGGATGAAACATATACAGCTTGCAGTTTGGAAACCCACAATTTAAGTTTGACAGCAGGTGGGGTTCAAAATTACTCGGAAATTAAAAACAACCTTTAAAACAAACAACCACCCTATTTCAGGGTTTAAGTTTGACGAGGACGTAACTTTATATGCATGGAGCACGATAAAAATATTATGGTTCATATTTTCTATCAAAAGTTTTGCAATTTCTAAGGGCATCGAAGGTCAATGAGAAACAATCATACTACTTAAGTAGGCATTTTGCGGAATGTGATTTTCACAGACTGCCAACAGAAGCTTTCATCGAAGTCCGGCATCCTGTCAGAACTGAAATATCTTGACTTAATGCTACATATGATTAATATTATAACCCTACTTTGTAATAATTTTCAAATTGAAAACGCATTTTAGAATATTGATTACTACTTCAGCATAAAGCAAACCTATTTTTGGTTCTATTTCTTCATAACATTTTGCAAATAGTCCAACTTATATGCATAAAAATAGTATGCTGTAGGCAATGGTTGTTCTACCCAATTAGCGCAAAACAAAGTACTGTACGACCCTACCAACGAATACAATCGATAAGTTGGCGTTTAATACGGGAATGGTAGCAATGGGGATAGGGCAGTTAAAAGGGTGTTGGCAACGAAAATAAATGCATATGCCAACCGTCATCGTGCATTTGAACTGGATTTTCAACACGGAATTAGACCGTATTACACAGCTACCTATTCACGCTTACCTTCAAGCCAACCTAACCCTAACACCAACCCTAACCATAACCCACTGTGTTCCTTTCCGAGTTAGAAGGGTCATACAATAGTGCGTCGCACGAGCAGTCCTTGCCGATTATTCGCACCGATAATGTACGGAGATTTATAAATTTAAAATTGGTCTGATTGAGGGCAAGCATCGCTGACACCTGCCCCAGTTAAATTCATTTAACTTACGCAGGTGTAATCAGAATCCTTGAATTTTTTAACTACATCTTTTAATTTTTTAGAACTTTGCTGTCACAGGCTCATAAGCATAACATCACCGACGTGCTGAACATCAATGCAAACTCCCAAAAATACGTATTGAAATCCCCCTGCTGCATACGCTGAATGCAAAGAAGTGCGGGTTGGTGAGATCCATACGTTACTTCTGTATTACGACGAAATCAGCACCATTGTACTTAAACTAACTGATTCTTATTTTTTGACCTCCAAATAAAAAAATATTTTTCTGTTTATAGTTTTTTTATCAGTCACCTTCTAATGCGTAAATACATTTATCGCACCTTGCCAGTCTTTCTGTTCAGTTATTGGAAGACTATTGAACGCATCTTCTCCACATATGTATACAGAGGTTCGTAGGTTTCTCGGTAATCGAGATAGGATGCTTTACAGGTCCGTTGGTGTCAGCTACTCAGAGAGGTAAAATGTTGACTGAAAGAAGTTTATGAGGAGCTTAAATCGCTCTGGTTTTTCGAAAGAAACAATTGAGTTTGTATAAACGTTGATAAGTGACATTTTCTGAGCTGCCAATTGTTTCGGAAACACAAGTTAACTGTATTTGTGGGAGACGTCGACAATATTGTTCTCCTACCATAGACTGGGCTTCCAACCCATGTGAGGTGACTTCAAAACGCACAAAATTCCCCAAACCCACTAACTCCCCTCCCATGCCTAGCCTTTAATTATGTTTGTTACCCGGTTAAATGTTTTTGAATTTCTGAGACAGTGGCAGTAATGTTTGAGAAACCACAGCATTATCCATCCGGATTATCGTGTTTTAGATATTTTTAGTGATAACACTATCAAAATGTTTAAAAAATGTTAAACATTTCCACACATATTCACAGTTATTTTAATAAAGAGTAATTGAAATTTTGAGCATATTCACCAACCGTATTAAAATACAAGTTGAATTATCATTTGCATTTTCATAGTTCGACCATCACGAGTAATGACGTCCGATTATATGTTGAGTTGAAGTGAGGCACCTGACTCTGTCTTTTGGTTTGTCTTACCGCCAAAGGCGATTATCTTTTTGATTGTGCCTTTATATTCATATGTCGAATAAAAACACTAAACATCCTTCCATAGGCACCGAATTTGAACACCTGAAAACATAATCTAATAATCAACTTTTTCATGAATCCATAAGTCCGCACAATTACAAGCTTGTCGATTATTTAAAAAATATATAATCCTACATTTCCATTTGATAGGAGTCAGCCTCCATGCAGAAGTACATTTTAGAATTCCACAGTACTTTATTTTTTCATGCGGCAATTTCCCGTCTAGGTTTATTATCTGGTGGTATGCTGTGATAAAATGGAAGCTAAATTTGTAACCAGGGCATCAAGAGCGTTGAATAGGCAAAGTCAGCATAAGGTTTTTGCACTATTTTCTTTGGTTTCAGCTGCAAAGCCGTTTCCTTAGTTTCACTCAAGGAATTTAATCTAGTCGGAAATTTAAATAAAAGGAATATTCACAGGCATAGAACATTAACCAGAGCGTCATAAAAATAATAATAAGGCACGAATTCACATGGTTTTGTGTAATCCAACCCGAAAAATACGAAATAACATTGATTAAATGTCCTTCTGCCTTTGCATTTCACCTAAGAGCAAACCTTATGTAATGTGGTTCAATTGAATTTAAAAAGGTGCCACTTCTAAATTATGAAGTTTAAGTGGAGCGTAGTGGAAAAAGTATTATTGTAACTTTATTTGCAGCCTTCACCGCAGATAACCGGTATTGAAAACATTTGCGCAGTTTTCATCATCTCCATCAACTTTTTTGGCGTTCTTTCCTGTCAGTTCCGATTCTTCCAGCTGATTGGAGAAATGTGTGTACGAATTCCCTCATGAATGCGTACATACTAGAGAAGACAGCTTGAAGTTATATGATCACCATTACATCTGCTTTCTCTCTACTGACCAGCAGAGAGTCGTAAAAATGTGCGATTCGACCTAACTTCTGAAAGAGTATGATTTGTTTTAGGCACCTAACAGGTGCTGCATTTTATTTACTCTCCTAGCTCGTTCTAGTATATATCAGGTTTTTGTGGGGAATATGCTTACAAATAATCTTTCAGTCAAAAGGTTTAACGTGTGGATAAATTCAACGTAGCCCAATATTCCTATGTTTTCAGTGAGATAAAAACAAGCTAAATTTGAAGATTTTCGCAAACCAGACCATGGAACAGTTGAAAACAGATTTTGAAAACTAAATAAATAAGGGGAGGTGTGAATAAATTGATTATTTAGAAAATCAGAAATTTTATCGAGTTTAAAATTCAGATTCTCAAACGTAAGTGATTTCCTTTTTTAAGCAGCAATAACGTCTTCAGATAATTTTTATAAACATGTTTATATTTTCCTCAAACTCTACGCTGCTATCTAACATGTATACCTCATTTTGCGCTAATTCCGGAGTGATATTTAAATGCAAAATGCACCAACGGTTGTACGTACTGCTAAAGCTTATGTTTGTTCGTTTAAACCGATTTCGGACACTTTCAGAATTACCGCTTTTGCAAGATATTTCCACTTCTAAACAATATCATATAAATATTAATATTTAATTTATGTTATCAATTCGCCTACTGTCGTCTATTATTACTTCGAAGTGCTTATCTATTAAGTTGTGTTGGTTTGCAAATGATCGGGGATGTCGCAGCGAAAAGTACACGATCACTGGATCAAGAGCTTTATTAGTCTGACGTTTCAGATTCTTTCTCGAATCCATCGTCAGAGACAGAGGGGGGTAAGGGTGTTGGATTGCTTAGGTTTTGCAGGTTTTGACAAAACCCGAGCAATCCAATACTCCCATTTGACTCTGTCTCTGATGATGAATTCGATTGAGGATCCGAAACGTCAGCCAAGTGAAACTCTTGCTTCATTCATTGTGTCTCCTTCTTCATAACTTCTTCCTGGAAATCACCTCTTCGCTTTTATCAGAAGGTCGGGAATGTTGCAGCGCCTTTAAAAACCCTATTGTCTACATGCCAGTCTGTCTTATACATCTGTGTTCGTATTTACAAAATATAAGTAGCATTCTTTTTACAAATACTACACGTTTGGAGTTGACGTGCTATTACTTCGTGTTAAGATTGGTGAGGGAAAACAATGGACCCGTACAATTATCCAAGCGATTCTGGAAAATCTGTAGGGACGTCACCTCCACTACTGATTGCGAGAGATCATTCCACTGTTTTACTACCAGTTGCGTAAATAATTCAGAGCTAGGAGATTGATAAACTACGCATAGGTTAGTGCGTTGGCAATTGTTTGATTCTAATTTTGCAAGAAATTATTTCATGCCTTCGTAGTTCTTCGTCTAAAATTTCCCTTTGACAGGAAGAAAGTTTCTGGGCTCCATAAAGTGCCACGTCTCCGCCTCTTTCGTTGAAATCTGTCACAACGGAATATGTGGTAGCTCCCGATACTGACTTCGCTAAGGCCTATTTCTTCAGTTAGCCACGTCTCTGTCAATGCAATTATGTGCAGTTTCTGCTCAGAAGCTAGGGGTTTGAGCTCATCGAGTTTGTTGAAGAGACTCTGGCAGTCGATAAAGTATATTTAGAGACAGCGGCCAATAGTGCTTATAGCAGCCTCGAAAGCGGGCATTTGGATAGTGGTTAAGCTGTCAGCCTGACTGCATTCTCCCAGAAATTCTCTTTTGACGTAAATTATGCACCCCTCTCTGATTTTTAGGTGTTTTGTGCCATCGCTCCTTCGCTCTTTCAGTTGACTTATCAGTTTATTCCTCGTCATTCGTTCTCTCGGCGCGTAATCCGGTTGAAAAAAAAACACTAGCATTCATTTCAACTGACGCAACTCTCGTTGTCAGTTCATTCATTTCACTTACTCCGGACAAACTGACCACAGAGCTCACAAAGTGCAAATCCATGAAAGATTCGGTCAACCGTGTGTTGGTTGTATATTCCTTATATTTACTGTTTTGCCCGTTGCTCAGTCCAGTCTCCTTTTCGTTAGAAGTCTCCCTCTGGATGTTTTTGGCTAGTTTTGCGTTCACATGGTGTGCTTACATGGCTGTCGTTCGGTATAACAGAGAACTTACGTCTGCCTTTAGCCTTCTGTTGCTGTATGTGCTTGCATGCGGCCTTGTTAGACTCTGGTTTTGCGAAAGGTTCTGAGATACATGGTTTTGCTGCTGAGTCTGCCAGCCTTTAAACTGTACACCTGACGAGTCCGGAGTTTGTTGCAAGGACTTGGTTCTCTGTATCTTCGGGTTCCGCACAAAGTTGTGTTCATTGATGTTGTGACATTCCGTCACGTGTGTTTCGACCGATTTCTCTACTGTTTCCGTGTTCTTTGTATACTTGGAATCTGGTGGCATCATCTTGTTGTGGTTTTTGAGCACTGCTATTATCTCTGAGGGAAATTCAAGGCTTCCCTCTAAACGTCTACTAGCGTAGCAAGATCAAGACATCCATCGCCGTGTGCATGCGCAAGCGAATTACTTCGTTTGTGGTCGGTTCTGAAGCATTTAGTGAAAGACTGCAACTTTCTTCGTAACTGGTGACCCGGGTTTTGCTAGATGCTACTAAAAGCGATTGTAATATTTCTGGAAGAACTTGCTCGAAGGAAGTAGTAAGTGGTTTCGTTAAGTTAACACTGTCATTCTCCTTAAAGTAACGGCTTTGCGGACTGGACGCCACGTCATAGTTGAGTGGTCATGACGCTCGGCTATTAGGGGTGAGGTCGGGGCATTCGAATCAAGCCGGTTACGAACATTTGTTTTCATCCTGGATCGTACACGCTTACGTTGCTCATGCTTCTGGTGACTATATGAAAAATGAATCGGGAAGAGATGTGTTTGGTCAATGAATTTTAACAGTCAACCTGTTAGAAACAAAGCGACTCAGCCTTTTTTAGCGAGTACTCCCACTGTTGCGAGCAGAGTCAAGACGCACCGATGTTGGCGTTGGGAGCGAGTGAACGTTAAAGCTTGCGCTGTATGTTGTGATAGCCTGCAGAGTGTGGTATAATCGACAGTTCAGTAATATGTTGAAGCCAAGGCATCGCCTCAATCCAAATAAATATTTCCGAAAAGTGGATAATATGCAGTTCACACGTGTCTTCCACGCTACGGTAGAGACTAAAAACCGCGTAGGCTCCAAGGACTTGAAATACGAAATCAATTTCAAACACGCGCCAGGGGTATATTTGGGCAGCTTCCAAATTGATTAGTTTCCTTAATCAGTATTTCAAATTGAAGCAGTGTACTTGGACTGAAGCTACTCAAGAAGCACTAGTAACCTATCACCTAACACCCGAAATTCTTAACTGTTCTACTAGGTATTCAAACTTCCTACCTTTTCTAGTCCTCTTTATCTCTGGAAAAATTCAATTGCTGACCTATATTTCATGTCTATCTTTTTAGCACGGATGAATTGATTAGGACTCTCGCTCACGGTCAAATCCGAATGAAAATTAACTGTAAAGCTCCATTAGGAAGAACATACACTATGGACTTTTCGTTAGCGCAAACCATAAAGACAACACTGAACGCTATAGTCTGAACCTAATCCGTGGAAGTTCTGTGAAAATATGCACATATTCAGTTTCCTTAAGTAATAACTAGAGCATTTGCTGGTATTTTACCTTAATTAGCTATCAGTGCGAGTGGTTTCTTGCACTGGTACATAGGTTTTGCCGATTTTAAGCTGCATTGTATTAGTCGGAGGAGTTTGGCTCAAAACGGTCTCTGTCAGTGAGTAATATTTCATAGTTTTTTGCAGGAAAATCACGTTGGAAGCCAGAGCCAATCCTAAGAGTGTTACAGTAGACCCGAATGCTGACAGTCAGTCAGTTTTTACCCCACTTATTCAATACGAATCCGTTTTGTGTATGCCAAGTAGCATACTGGGACAATGGTTGCTTTCAAATAAAATCTTTTACCACTCACAGAGGGTAAATTCTCTTGCATCGATAACGGAAGCCTGAATGTGCCTAAAAGCCTTATTGCAGTTGAAGCTAAGTACACGCACAAACGTTTGCTTACATAATGGTGCATCATTTCAACAGTAATTTAATAGATTTGACGTAGAATGAGTAGATGCGATTGCCGGAGCAAGCAGTTCGGATTTTCACCTGAACCCAACCTCACACGGGCACAAGGTGCACCGTATTTATAACGCGCATTTGCCAGGTAAGCGCATGCCCACAGTAGTAGCGTTCCTCGGTAGCTGCCTCGGAACTGAGTCCTATAAATGCGGTGCAAAACGTCAGGCTTTTACGATTCCTGACCCAGCGATTTTGTCTTCTTGTGAACTGCTTCCTGAAACTTGTCTATTCACTTACATCGGCAAGTTACGGCTGCAAACTGTGCTCCACCTACGGAAAGTTTGGGATGAGAAGGGGATTTCAGTAGATTTTGAATTAGGGGTAAGACTCATAAGGGAGTAATCCCATAGAAAAGTACTTATTCTCAGGCAAAGTTGCGCTGTTTCGGGACTATTCTCAAGTGACCACGTTCATATCTTTTCTGCGGAGCTATGTGTGGGCTTTGCTATTAGGAATTAGATTAGAATACCGGTTTGGATTTGGAAATTTACGACAAAATGTTAATTATAATTGGACATATGGTGGGTTCATCTTGAAGTTGCTGTCAGTTCATTTAAATTCTGTTATATAAAAACACATTTTTGGTTAATTGGTTGACTTCAACGTGATGTACTCGGCTTGCTTGTATGGTACGTCCTAATGGGCTTTCAATATATGATTTTTATCGTAACTTCGCGTTGTTCGATCCCTTTGAATGGATAGCTTATGCAACAAGATTGTTTCAGCCTCACGGTTGCCTCCCTGGAAGGGGCTTGGAGCAGACGAGACAATGTGAAATCCTGGAATATTTGAATGCAATGAGAAGAACAAATATAGACCTTGAAACGTCATTGCAACCCCAGTCGACAAACTTATGTCTATCGTGACGGACTGACGGGGAAAGTTCAGAAGAATATGTCGCCTAAGTAAAATATTAGACCCTCCAAAGTGGGCATTTTATTTAAATTTAATTATTTTTAAAACAACCAGCTGAAGAAGAACCTTATACTTTATGCATGACATTTGTGAGCCAGCATGAATTGAGGTCGACCAAATCAGGTTTTTCAGGTCTGTCCAAAGGTTTTATGCAAACACTGAAATCAACTGTTGTCCACTTAAACAGATTAACCTCACAACGTTAGCATTCCGTCAAATTTTGAATTTCAAATACGCTTAAAAATTGATAAACTTTTATCGAAACTTTTAAAGACGACTCAGAGCGTTGACTCAGTTTCAGCTGCCATTGTGTATTAAATTATTCCTGTGAATTTAGAAAAAGGTGGTCAATACAATTCTTTGGATGGGAACTTCAGAACCCGAAGTCTACTCCAAGAACCAACGGAATTAACAAGGCTGACAAAGACAAGGGTGACCGGAATGACCCTTTCTTGTTCAATAGGCGTTAGTAGCCAGTCTTACCGACCCCAGGTGATATCCCAGCCATGGTTCAAACCCGTGACCTGTTGAACAGAAATCCAATGCTCCAAACATTGAGCGTTCATCAACAAATATTTCCATATTACCGAGCTGAACCGGCAAGACAACGATCCCGTGGCTCAATGGTTAGTACGTAAGATTTCTAATCAACATGTTGCGGGTTCGAAGCTTGCGTGTTGCACTACCTGGGGTGAGGTATGACGGGCTGATGACGGCTAATGATCATTCAGGTCTCCGTTGTCGGTATTGTTAATTTGCTTCCACTACTACTTTCCGTGGGACGGATGCTGGTGGAGCTCGAGAGTAAGCCCCAAACTGAACGGGACCAATGAGTTCCGGTAACGATCGGTGAGCGTTCATCAACAAAAAGCCGGCAGGATATTGATTCTTTTAATGGAAGAGTAAATTCGAATCATGTTTTGTCATGCTCGTTGTCTCAGTGGTGTCTTCTACCCCCGACTCCCTTAATATTCTGCTGCATTTGCATCCATGGTAGCAGAACCGCCTTTCATGTTCCGCTTATGCTCTATGTTTGGAATTAACACGACGACTTCTGGTTCGGTAAAGCGCCTACTAGCCATGGTCAGACAGATTCTAACCATCCCAGTAATATCTGTGATAGCATACGTTTTCGCTCGAAAAATATTTCACGGAATGGTCGCATTGGAAATCTAAAAAAAATCTAGAGCTTTTCTGCACTTAAATTATCTTACGCAAGTTTTGTACTTCTCTTTGCATTTTAACCACTTGGGGAGCACGAAAGAAATGAACATTCAATAGTTTAAGGTTAGAGTTTCAGCTTAAATTTTAATTTCACAGACAGGAAATATGACCGTGGTCCTAAGTCTGGATTGTACAACGGTTTTGCTAGTATAAATGTTTCATTTCTGGCAAAATTGGGCGATAGTAGGATAGGAGATATGGCTGCAGTTTTATCAGCTTCTATTGTTTGATCCTTACGCATGCTGGTCATTTTCTCCCGCAATGTCTTATTCACTCGAGGTATGGCTTCCGACACAAAGTCTCGCCTTCGGCGTGCATTTGTAATGGCTAGTGCCAGGAGACAACAGACAACTGACCGGCTCGGACAGTGGTCTGATTGTAGGGGTAGAGAAGAGAGTGAGGTCGAGAGCTCAGCGTATTTTCCTCACTATAAACAATCTGACGCGCTTGAAACTATCACGGTGCGCTAAAAGCCGTGGCTTGGAAGGTTGCCAACTGACGGGATAACTCGGACCGCGTGGTCAGCCCAATGTGTGTTTTGTGTGGAGTGGCTGACTGGCGGACTAAGAGTCAGGTTGCAATGGCTCCTTCTTAATGGGGCCTTTATGGCACTCCCACTCCGTGGGATCTGAGCCAGGTGTGGTGGCACGTCCAGGGGCGGCTCCGGCCGAGCCAGCCACATGCGCCATCTCCCATCTCCGGTCTTCTTGACTCTGTCTTGACACCGGGCTCAGGTGGGGGAGGAGGAGAGAGTGCGGTATCTGCAGCGCAAGGCTGCTATCACTTAAAACTAATTCACGCGCAAGTCACCGTCCCTGCACCACCTGGTGTGGAGCATACGGTGGATCTCGTCAAAATCGACGGTCTAACTGCCGAGTGCCAGGAAAATCGATGAAGATTCCTAACCGAAACTTCACATGCCTGAGCATTTGACCTTAAAATCGATCAAAATTATATCCCAGTATCGAAGTCTGAAACGAACGTATCATCTCATGCCATGCTATGAATCGGGTGGTCCGCATCTACTTTACCTGGGTTGCCAGGACCGTAGTACTCGTTTCGTTCCACCGTAACTGGAAGTGGTGATAAGTTTACATCAAGGTCATTTCACACAACTTTTTGGCAATAAAAACATTGACCATGATTAATTGACATTTGCGCTTTGACTGAAACAGTTTTATGGACAAACCTCCACCTCTGTTGACATTTATTTAGAGCAGATGGGCTTTCTCATGAAATTTAACCGAAATTCTTTAATGATTTTTCGATTCGAAAGATTAGTAAAGTTGAGTTGTAATATTAATCGTCATGGCGTATAACCCGAAGATATTTCAGTCATGTCAGGGCTTTGGGTTTTGGAGAAACTTATTTGAAGCTGCCTACAGAAATTTCAACCTGTAAAAACGAATGAATAAAAAGTATGAATTTTTCCTACTGATTCCCTATGTCCGTATAAACTTAATTAGATTTTATAGAAAGCAAGTGGAAAATTTGCATTGTTGTACTCATTATATAACGCCTTATGTTTGATTCAAATTTTCTAGCAGAAGGAAGACTTTTATCCGGCATTAACAAAACTTCATCCATAACCCAATATTTTTTGAATCCGAAAGGCCGTAACACTTAGATTTAGATTTTCCAAACTACCTACTTTGTTCGTTCGGTCTAAGGAAAATTACACAATTATTTACCCTATATGGATTCGGATGAATTTTGATGGATGTGAGCCAAGTTTTATACTTCATAGGTAGCATTATGAAATGGCCGGATACGTTGATTTATGAATGGACATGTGCAAGGCTTTGAGCAACGTTTTAAATTAAAGCTGCCTGCTTCTTCTAGTATAAATTTCGAAGAAGTCGTTATTTCCTATAAAATATAGCTAAAATTTATAAATGCATAGAAGCTCAATGGGAAAGGTTCTCACTAGGATGTAATTTTTACAGTGTAGTTTTTGAAGACGGCCGGAAAGCATCTCGTTAAAAAGCCGGCATGTCTTGGACTTATGCTGCACGCTGATTAATATGAGAGATCTGCTTAAATTATATCTTCTAATCGAAGGCCCTTTTTACCCTTTAGGTAAGCATGCCATAAAAAAGCCATTCCACGGTATGTTCAATACTCAAAATCATGTTTTTTTAATTTTACAGCCGTCTCGGCCCTTTTACAGCAATAACAGATGTTGAAGACTATCTTAAATTGATTATTCTTCCTCAAAAAAATCTGGAACAATTTAAAATTTATTTGTTTAATTTTGACGCGATGTCTTATTGATACACTTGCGGCCTTTTCAACTTTTAAGTCTAAAGGTAACAAAAAGATATTTATTACCCCTCCATATTTGTGTAAAAATAAGCTTTAAGGTACAAGTTCCATTGAAACAAATCTCGTCATGAAATACAACACAAAGGAAGCTTTTGTAATGAATAAAAAGTCTTTATAGTTGCGATTTAAAGTACAACCATTTACATTCTGACTCGCATAATAAAACGTGTTGGAATTGCTCATCGGCGCCACGCTTTCATGCGCAGCCTGTTCATAAAATTCAAGGAATGCTTAAATCTCAGTGAGCAGATGGGTCTAAGGCATCCTATCCCGTAAAAGTGTTCTTTTAACTACGTAGGTCAGAATGGACGTAAGCTCGGATCGCACATGCACAGACAAAAGCTGACTGTAAGATGAATCATCACAAATGGCTGCCCCCGCCCACGAAAAGGGTCGCGATTTTAACTTCGCAGCTACAAAGATAATCGTCCATGCCACAAGCAAGTCAAGCGAGAATGGATTGTAGCCTGGACCTCCGATGAGAACTCGTTCAATCGATTTCTCGATCTGGCGCAGACATACAGGGCCCTGCATAATCACCTCGGGACTGGCGTTAGTAATTGGCACCTAGACCGGTTGCTTGTTTTGTTGCTGATTTTATCTCCGTAGATGGACTCCAGTAAGAGATCGCAACCTCAGATTGATAAATGAATCGGGTGATCGAGCCACTATCTTCTCCTTTACATATCCATACACCAGAAATGCGAACATTCGCCCCAATTCGAGAGAAAATGAAACACCGCAATTTTATACGGAGCCTATGTGCTTTCAAGTTATTTTAAACGCCTCAGACGTACCCTCGCTAATTTCTGAGGGGATTTGTGCGTGAACATGAAGAAAATCCTACGAAACAGACCTCATCAGGCCCGGTTCAAAAGCTGATATAAATATGTAAGCTACTGTAGAATAGTCACACGATATTCACAGGTTGCCAAAAGGCAGTCAGTGATATGCAAGTATATAAGAATATAGCAAACTGACAGCACAGGTATTAGATCGGCAGTTCGACCGTCGATTTCGACGAGGTCCATCGTATGCTCCACACCAGGTGGTGCAGGGACGGTCACTAGCACGTGAATTAGTTTTAAGTGATAGTAGCCATGCGCTGCAGATACCGCACTCTCTCCTCCTCCCCCACCTGAGCCCGGTGTCAAGACAGAGTCAGGAAGACTGGAGATGGGAGAGGGCGCATGTGGCTGGCGCGGCCGGAGTCGCCCCTGGACGTGCCACCACACCTGGCTCAGATCCCACGGAGTGGGAGTGCCATAAAGGCCACATTAAGAAGGAGCCATTGCAACGTGACTCTCAGTCCGCCAGTCAGCCACTCCACACAAAACACACATTGGGCTGACCACGCGGTCCGAGTTATCCCGTCAGTTGGCAACCTTCCAAGCCACGGCTTTTAGCGCACCGTGATAGTTTCAAGCGCGTCAGATTGTTTATAGTGAGGAAAATACGCTGAGCTCTCGACCTCACTCTCTTCTCTACCCCCACAATCAGACCACGGTCCGAGCCGGTCAGTTGTCTGATACGGAAGCGGGCGCAGCTGCTGGTGACCTCGTCTACGTGTACTACGTACACGACCTGGCCCCCCCAAACACAAACACCAGGATTTCACACAACAGAGAGTTGAACGGCTTACATCTCACATGTGTAAGATAGCCAGAGGTCACGTTAAGAAGGAGCCGTCGCAGCCTGACTCTCAGACCACCAGTTAGCCACTCCACACAACACACATTGGACTAACTGCGAGGTCTGAGTGTAATTATTAGTTGGCAACCTTCCAAACGCGGCGGTTAACGTTACCGCAAACTCTTCTCCTCCCCCACCTGAGCCCGGTCTCACGACACAGGCAAGTAGACCGGAGATGAGAGAGGTCGCAGGTGGCTGGCGCAGCCGGAGCCGCCCCTGGGCGTACCACCACACCTGGCTCGGATCCCACAAAGTGGGAGTGCCATAAAGACCACATTAAGAAGGAGCCATTGCAGCCTGACTCTCAGTCCGCCAGTCAGCCACCCCACAGAAAACACACATTGGGCTGACCACGCGGTCCGAGTTATCCCGTCAGTTGGCAACCTTCCAAGCCACGGCTTTTAGCGCACCGTGATAGTTTTAAGAGCGTCAGATTGTTTATGGTGAGGAACATGCGCTGAGCTGACAACCTCACTCTCTCCCCAACCCCCACCATCAGACACTGTCCGACCCGGTCAGTTGCCTGATATGGGAGTGGGCGCATTGGCTGACGGATCGGTGTAACCGTCTTCGCGCGCCACAGCACGACCTGGCCCCCATAACGCACACACCAGGATGCACAAACTCATGGGATATGGAGCAGCCATCGCCGTCTGACTCCCAGTCCACTGGTCAGCCACTCGACACACACAGCACATACACTGAGCCGACGGCGTGGTCTGGTAGAAGCGTCAGATAGGCAGACTTCCCAGCAACGGTTTCTAGAAAACCGTGATATACTCTGATCAATGGTGATTGTGAGGGTGTTGTCGATGCATTGGTGTAGGTAGTGTGCGCTGATGTAGCTTAGCCTCCGGTGGTTTACCGGAGGTTGTCGTGGAGGCGCATGTGTCCTAATAGGCCCATGCGGTGTGTAAATGTGCAAGAGCAGTGAGGGCAGTGAAGGCGGGCGCGTCGACTGTATGTCGGAGCCCTAATCACTGGTTCACTAGCCTCCGTGCGATGGATTCGCAGGTAACCGAGCAGGCCGATGCGTGAGTTGAAGTTGCGGGCGCAGTGTGGGCAGCAGAAATCGGTTGAGGCTGGGAGGATATCATTCATGGTAGTGGGGGTGACAGAGTAGTAGATAAAAGCCCAGACGCGCATGGTCCACCGATCTTGTACTGCTGTCTGATGCAGCTGCGAGGTGTTCGGCTCATCAGTGGGTCCCCCAGCATCTCCATGTGTTTTCTGGTTTAACAGCTGCCATTTTATCCTGCTTTGTTTACTTTCCAAGGAATGAAAGGCGCGACCTTGAAATAAATCCTTTGAATCAAACTTACGGGTCGAGCCTTAAGAGGTTTCTTCCGAAGGATTTATGCCATGTTTGGAAATTAAAAAGGTGCGATAAAACTGCAGTTTCTGAACCAGTAAACACACGAGGAACGATGGAAGACCTAATGCTGAGCCGAAGCCCTCGCATCTGCGTCAAGTAGCAGCACAAGCTCAGCAAAACACGCGTGTCTGGCCTTTGAGCAAGAACCTGTGCTGTTAGTATTATAAAAAAAATTACATGGTTTCAGCGCATGCTATTGACACGCTCATATCTAACACGTTCGGTAACGTAGGCATGTATTTACCAGGAATTGGTTATGAAAGTTTGCGTGCAAGATGGTCACAGAGCTTGGAGCACGCTAGAGTTTTGAATTATATTTCCAGCGTAGGGCCCTGTACGCTGGCGCCAGATTGGTTGAATTCCCATTCGAGGACCATGATTCACTCAATACTCCACTTGCCTTCCTTCCAGCGTGCACGAATAGTATTCTTCAAGTTCACGAACATGACCGATTATTTTGACTACCCACAGCGGTCTTCTCTTTTAAAAGTTTACAAGGCCGATATAGAAAGCACTCTAAGATGCGCAATATTCCCTAAATCGTTTACTAAATATGTTTGTTTTCAACTGGAGACTAATTATATCTTAATTGAAATTATTAGTAGCTTTTAGAAAACCACTTACTGTCCCTTCGCCTTCGCGAACAGTGCTCGTGGACCCTACAAATGCACAGTCCCTATAGTGAGTGGTTTACGAGCACTGCAGGGAAGAAGTGGTCACAATGGTAGGATAAAAGTGTCCATATATATGGACACTCACATCTTTAATCTTCATCCCCATTTTTTCCTGTGCGTTTGTAGACTACTAACACATGGCCAACTCTCAACAGAACAGAAATCCTAAACGCCAGTGCAGAGCAACTATTGATGATGCCATTAGCGAACTGGAGTTGACCGGTCATTGCCTATCACCTCCGGTAAGTTATGCACATCTAATATTGGTCACAATTTAAGGACGGTAGACAATACCAGGACATTACGGTGACATCTAACGACACATTCCCCTCAGGGGAGCACGCACTTCCAGAAGGTTAGTGGTTTTGTTAACACTTACGTCTAATCAATTAGACTTTCTACGGGCAACATTGAATGAGCGGTTAGAAAAAATGGAGAGGGCGATCATTCTCCTCTGCCAACGAACTGCCAGGATAGCACAGACCCAAGCAGTTCTCTTGAACAGCATGGGGCGAGTGCTCGGCAGTATAAAGGAGCTGGAGTCGACCATGCAACAACAGTCCTTCTCCACTGCCGTCCTGGCCGCCGCATTGCCAACAAATCCCGTAGGTCAGCCTGTGTGGACGGCAATGGATTTTAAAGAATTAAATTAAAAATGAGAGGACCGCTCCTACAGAGGTCAACTGGTAGGTATCCCATTGTATCCTTATTAATTACATTAGATCACCTTCCTCACTTGCCTTGGCGGACGAACAATTGATGACTTCGTCAAGCGCCTTTTTTATGCCTTATTTGTGGACGACATAAGTCTACATATTAACTTAAAAGGCAAGAAGAACAAAGACGGTCTCTTAGGATCGAAGATATACGAGGTGATAATGGGTATGCCTGATTATGTATATCTATGATCTATGTAACAGACGTGTTTGCGGCATGGAATGCCAACGGAAAGGCAACCTTGGCTGACCTGGAGTCAGCTGTAACAAAACGACTCAAACGATCGCTTGATACTCTGACAAAGCGTGTACAGAAACAAAACTGTACAACGCAAACCAGCGGTAAGTATAACTCTAAGACTTATTAACAATAATTTGTACATTGTAGACAACATATTTGGACCGTCGTCCCAGGACCCTCCGGGTTCTTCTGCATCGCCGATGGATAGCCTCAACACCTCCTATGACGTGTGAAGCAATTCTTTTAGCATTTTTACATATATTTTTTCTTATTTTTTTACAATATACACTTAATATGAAACAAACTTTCGCATTTCACGTTTAATCCATGTTGAAGGAGGGTCGCTTAATAGTGTGACGGTCACTCGGTCCGATGATTATAATTTGGTCGTTCGAATTAAGCGATAATAAGAGATTCAAAACGTAAATGGAGAAGAAAAAACCGCTACTACAAATGGAATAAGGGTGGGGGCCGTTTTTAAGCCAAATAAACAAATTACCCGCAATACTGTACTGCAAGCTGTCGCCATTTTTGAGTATCTCGAAAATTCTATATCACCTCGATATAAATCCGCCGGACAAAATCGCTGTAGACTCGATATACATATAGCGAAAAATCGATATCGCCCCGCTATCGCCTCGATATACGCTTGCTACTAGGGGCCACTCCAGCCTGGGATTGATTTCGATTAAGACAGGGTTTTCCAAGCGCGAAAACTTTGGCGTTGACTATGCTCGCTCGTATCAGACAAAAGGAAAAAGAATACATAAAAACGTCGGGGTCTAAGAACAGGAAATCCAAGGACGAAACGAGAGTAAGTGGGGCTGGTACACTCTAAAATGATTGTGGGGATAAAAACGTAAAGAATAGAAAAATAAGTTAATTTCGAAAGGTGTGAGACCATGAAAAGAAACTTTGCAGCTATGCTGCTAATAGGTAGCTCGTCAGTATTCAAAAATCTCTCTTTCTGTTGCATGTTAAGAACGCAATTTTATATATTCTAAGACTGAATGGCCTCACTCGATATAACCAAATCGTACTTTGTAGGTGTATTTTTCGCAACACCATTTCCTGACTCATTAAAAAGGACTTTTTAACATGCAAGTAAGCTACTTTCTACTGTCCTTGGGGTATCCAATAGGTTCTAAATGCGAAAAAGGACACGTTTGTTTTTGATCGGTACATTTAAAGGGCCTAGTGACACTTTTATCGCGTCTATTTTAATGAACTGCAATCGATCAGACCAAGATCTTGGCTATGACACATGACCCAATCTGCACCTAGAAAAAGGCACGTGCGCCTTCTGTCGATAGCGGTCGTTGCGACATCCGGCACCCTTGGTCAGGTAGCGCTACCTCAAGGTCGTTCAACTACGCAGTGAGGAGTTTATGACTTGCTGGACAGACGCGAGCGTCCAGGTGGTCGTGGTTGCCAAAGCGCCATTTACGCCCTTCTCAGCCGATGTAACAGGCCAGTAGATACAACAGGCTGCGGGTACTGCAACACAAATGAATTTAATAAGCCCTTCAATTACTAATAGGACCCTTTGCTTGCCACGTTCAGACCATTTACCCATCGCATTACCCAAATCCGCTCATTACCTTTGACTAGCAGTTTCTGGAACCCCTTCTATACAGGCTGTTTCAACTGAGTTAATGCAGAAGTTTGCTCAAAAATGATGCCGAAAATGCGCTGATCACGTTACCCACTGGCAACAGGATTATCTAGCCAAAATACCATTTTGTGCAATTATGCTGGTTGCACAAACGCTGTGTACTTGTGCAAATTTTATCTTGCTTGCTTCAGATTAGTGAGTTAACGCCAGTGCAGACAAAATTTTCTATCTTAGGAAATGTCAACAAAAATACTGAAATGTTTTCGATTCGAAAATAGTACTGAATTAAGGTCGTAATATTAATTATCACGCATCATAATCCAAAGACCCTTTAGGCAGTGCAAGATGCCGACTTCTGAATACGCTTCTTTCTGGCCTCTTGCAAATATTATCCTATAAAAAATGGCTACTTAAGTATTATGCATAGTTCTTATTCATTTGATATTTCCCTATACATTCAAATGTATTTTATAGACATCATGCACGAAATATTTTTCTTGTACTCATATGCTAGCAACTTAGGCCTTCAAATTTTTACATGAAGAAAAGTTATCTTTTGGATTTAAAAAACATCTAATTATGAGATTTTCAAGGTTGTGAAATGCTATTCGTAAGGTATACATCGGTGTAAATAGTCAACGCAAAATTTTATTTGCCCTATGTAAGATATTCTTTAAAGCATACAGAAATTTGTTAATTTTCCGGAGACGGAATGCGTACCACATGCGGTTCGTAAACCCTGAAAACACATGTAACGATAGATCATTTTTAAAATTATTCGTCACTTGGAAACATTTGTAAAAGTAAAATTTACTTTTTTTCAAGTATATTCTGTGAAGAAGACGTAGTTTTCTACTCTGGGTACCAGATGGACTATTTTGTATGCATTTTTTCAATAAAATATATTTGAGTTCGAAGAGAAATCGAAAATCAATAAGCAAATGTGTACTACTTAAGTAGCCGTTTTGCAAGTAGCCGGAAGGATGCTCATTCAGAAGTTGGCATCCCACAGGGCCAAAAATATCCTAGAATTATGGTGCATGAGCATTAATACTTTAATCCCTCTTAAGAACATTCTTCTAAACACAAAAACAGTTCCCAATTTCAGTCAAAATCCCGCCAGATAGGCACATCTTGTATGCATTTCCACGTGCGAGGGTATGCATGCTTGGGCTTCGATCACAAGCAGGCTGGGGCCAGAACAGAAGTCCTTGAAGTGGCTGCAGGTCAATGAGCCTGGAACATCTCACTGTGAAAGTGAAAAAAACTTAAGCCTACGGGCCTTGAACAAGGAGGTCGGATATGGCAATGACAGCTGTCAGTAATAGATCCCCGCCAGACACTGAATGAAGTGACCGCGTCGATACTGGGGCCGACGATGAAATGAAGGAGATATTCCAGTGCAGATGTAGGTTGGTGAGCTTACGTCGAATACGACAGTAGTTGTTCGTGCCGGGGCATCAACTGGAAATTGGGGCGATCTTGACAATGTGTGCCAGTGTGTTGGGACGTTGGTAAGGGAGAAGAAGACATTCCAGACACCAAGCATACCAATAGGGACTGAGTTGGATAAAAGCGTCAGGTAAATAGGCTCATTGCCGTCCAGCAAAAAAAGGGTGGAACAGCATACAATATCGAAATGTTAGAATTCCACGGATGCATAAGTAGTAGCATATTAGATGTATTTAAAATAAGTAACGAGTGCTAGTTTCGTTTGTGATGGAGAATGAAGGTCTCCGAAAAAAAGGGAGCGATTTACTCCGATGACAACACATTTGGATTATTGCTTCAATTTATTTAATGTTGTTAGACATGGACTGGAAGGGCAGAGTTTTGTCGGAACCCTCCAACTCAATTCTCGACCGGGTGTCCACAACCCACTTTAACTGTCCATGGACAAGAGAAGTGATCCAGAAAAAAAACAGAAGGCTGAAGTTGAGTTGGAATTTCACGGTGATTGTGTTCAACCATTTCTGACAATTTTTTTTATTACGTCGGGGTCACCAATTGTCGCTGTGGGGACGCTGCTACGAGGTTTCAATGGTCGACAACATGAAGGTTTCAAATCAAATGTCTGGGAAGATGGACTTGGTTGGACCAGTTTTTACTGAGACAAAAACGGCGCACAGAAAACTTGACAAGCAGGTGTCGCAAGCTGCCTACTCAAACGAGCGCATTAATGTCTTCCTCTACCTGTGTCTGCCTGCAGCCATACAGTTAAGTAAGCAACTTTTTGCTCCAAACTCGCACGAGGAGAACAAGAAATATTCAAATAAGTTCTGTTCAGGGTCACATCACTCCATTAAGCACACTACGCTAACATCAGCACCTATCAGCGCACTGTTTGCGACGAAAATTGTTCTGCCTGAAACTTACCAATCTAGCCTGGCATTACTGGAGCATACATTATTTCGTCTTTTACAAAGGATGAAGTAACCATCCTTGTTTTGTTTTAATGGAATCACAGTCAGCAGTCGGAAATTATCTGTTATGGTTATCTAGTCTGCATGAATATCCGTTAGTGTGCCGTGGAGACAGATTTTCCCTTGCAGTTGATTGAGATTGAGTGACGCATATAATGCATGGCTAATTCGCATCTAGAGTAATTGGAGGATCGGCAGTCTGTCCACCTGAGAGTCTGTCAACATCTCACTGACAACACCGCCTTACTGTGGAAGTTCATGAAGCTTTTTAAAGAATTTTCAGTATTAAAGTCGAGACGACCATCAATGGGGGAAGGCAGAACTTCACCTGGAAGTTCGTCCTCCTGCTGGCGGGCGTGGTTCTCATGGGCAAAATTAATCGGTGTTGGGTAGATTCTACACGCCTAGATAACTTTATCAGCCAATTCTTCTGTAATATCTTGATTCTCGTCCATCTCTCTGTCAAAAGATGGAGTCAAAAAGCTTGGTCACATTCATGTACGTGACTTAACTCAAGAAACCTGATGATCGAAGTAGAGATTATCCGTTTTATGCATGTAAAACATTGTACATCTTGCTTAGTTTTCTAGACCGTCCCGGAAAACGTCCTTTTTTGCATACAGAATATGTGTTACTTTATTTTATCAGTGAAAAGGTATATAAGTTTACGTAGAACACTACTTTACCATATATTCGCGTAGTTTCTTATACTACTCACTGCTCTAGAAGAAGTTTGCGCATCTGATCATGTTTCTCTTTCAGAAGAGCGTCATTTACCTTCGGGTTTTACTAAACAAGACGTGTCACACTTGAAAAGTGATTTTTTTTCTTCTTATTTAATTATGAGGAGAGAGTTGCCAACAAACAGGTTATTTTAGAAAGCGAGATTTTTATCCATTGTTAAATGCCGGAATGGGAAATCTGTGTGCTTTCGTGGCCTGAAGGGTAGTTACAACGTCTACCGGCGATTCATTTTTCAAACATGACAACATTGGCCTGATATTTGATTATATGATACCACCAAATTAGTCCTCTACTAATGGTCATTTGCAATTTGAACATCTATAAAGATACTTTATGAGCGGTCCGTTTGCTGCTCATACTTAATTTGGAAATGTAACGCGTAAAACGTTACCAATTTGAGCGATAGGTCAGTATTTATATGGTCACTGTTTTTTGCGTTTATAATCGAACATGAATGCAATATAAAGCGAAAAGCCAGTTCTCACGCTTGCGGCAGCTAAATCATTAGTGTTGCAGGCAAGATCACTTGTAATACGGGGGCTTCTAGTCTTCTAATCAATCCAATTTGCGTACCAACAGAGTGCTTTATTTATGTGAGCAACATAAGATGTCTCCATGAAGTTTATATTAATGAGTTAACATTCAGATGACATTAGCAAGCCCTGCCCAAAGCATGTCCTTTTGATCAGTAAGGCTTCTACTTACCGTCTGGGCCGAAAAGGATCGATAAGTCTAGCGACCCCACGATTAACTGGACTTCAGGCTATTAAGAGGTTGGTTTGCCTTCGCTTGTGTTTCACGGTTCTACGTATAGTTTAATAGGAGCAATTATAAAAAGTCTGCTTGCCTATCAGTATTGAAAGTGTTCTTGCTGATAAAAAACTCACCCGTGTTATGCAGGAGCCGTCTTTATCTCCCCGTTCATAGAGCTGCATGGAAGCCCTAAATGAAGATAGAGTCGTGCGTCAGTGATGGTCACTATTTCATTACGGTATCTGATGGTCTTTGCTGCCAAAGGCGAAGCTGCGTCTTCTTTGTTTGTCACTGATAATGCATTGGTGCACATTTTTGCAATAAAGTTTACATGATAAGGCCTTTGTGCGAAAGAGCGTTCTACAATACGTAATCCCCTTTGCCCGAGCACCGGGTACGGGAAAATTATAACATGCCTCAACCAAAATAGATATTTTTAGAGCGAACATTTCCTCCCCAACTGACGTAAATGAAGGTGAGTGCGTCATTTTTTGAAATCATGCTATTTCAGGTACCCGGTAGCTGTTCCACAAGATCACAACTGTAAAGTCTGGTGTTTTCATGCCTTCTTACTCGTCTTCGAACAGACTTTTAGCTTCTAGGCAGCTGCGAAACGACATAAACGTCTTCTCTACAAATCTTCGATTCTACATCTTCCACATTCATGTCACATCCCATCATGTAATTGTGTCCGTGTCCTGTTACTTGGCAAAAATCTTTGTAATCTCACAAAAACCCTCCATCTACCTATATATATATACATATATGATAGTGTGGGGGCTCACCGATCTGCTTAGGAACATGCATGTTCCGTTGTGCCCTGGAGCTCAGACTAGAGCCCTCGCAGGCGGTCGCATAGCGACGATGTAGCATATGATGGAATGGAACCGACAAAGACAAAGGGGAGACCGGAATGGCCATTTCTGGCTTATTAGCCGTCATCAGCCAGTCATACCCAATCCCAAGTGTGGCACACCTGGGATTCGAACCCGCGACCTTTGGTATTTGAGTCGAACGCTCTACCATTTGAGCCACGGGCTCGTTGTTTTGTCGGTTGTGATCGGGGAATATGATGATAGTGTGGGGCTCACCGATCTGCTTAAGGAACATGCATGTTCCGTTGTGCCCTGGAGCTCAGACTAGAGCCCTCGCAGGCGGTCGCATAGCGACGTGTAGCATATGATGAATGGAACCGACAAAGACAAGGGAGACCGGAATGGCCATTTCTGGCTTATTAGCCGTCATCAGCCAGTCATACCCAATCCCAAGTGTGGCACACCTGGGATTCGAACCCGCGACCTTTGGTATTTGAGTCGAACGCTCTACCATTTGAGCCACGGGCTCGTTGTTTTTGTCGGTTGTGATCGGGGAATATGATGATAGTGTGGGGCTCACCGATCTGCTTAAGGAACATGCATGTTCCGTTGTGCCCTGGAGCTCAGACTAAGAGCCCTCGCAGGCGGTCGCATAGCGACGTGTAGCATATGATGGAATGGAACCGACAAAGACAAAGGGGAGACCGGAATGGCCATTTCTGGCTTATTAGCCGTCATCAGCCAGTCATACCCAATCCCAAGTGTGGCACACCTGGGATTCGAACCCGCGACCTTTGGTATTTGAGTCGAACGCTCTACCATTTGAGCCACGGGCTCGTTGTTTTTGTCGGTTGTGATCGGGAATATGATGATAGTGTGGGGCTCACCGATCTGCTTAAGGAACATGCATGTTCCGTTGTGCCCTGGAGCTCAGACTAGAGCCCTCGCAGGCGGTCGCATAGCGACGTGTAGCATATGATGGAAATGGAACCGACAAAGACAAGGGAGACCGGAATGGCCATTTCTGGCTTATTAGCCGTCATCAGCCAGTCATACCCAATCCCAAGTGTGGCACACCTGGGATTCGAACCCGCGACCTTTGGTAATTGAGTCGAACGCTCTACCATTTGAGCCACGGGCTCGTTGTTTTTGTCGGTTGCGATCGGGGAATATGATGACAGTGTGTTGCTCACCGATCTGCTTAAGGAACATGCATGTTCCGTTGTGCCCTGGAGCTCAGACTAGAGCCCTCGCAGGCGGTCGCATAGCGACGTGTAGCATATGATGTTAAAGTGGAACCGACAAAGACAAGGGAGACCGGAATGGCCATTTCTGGCTTATTAGCCGTCATCAGCCAGTCATACCCAATCCCAAGTGTGGCACACCTGGGATTCGAACCCGCGACCTTTTGGTAATTGAGTCAAACGCTCTACCATTGAGCCACGGGCTCGTTGTTTTTGTCAGTTGCGATCGGGAATATGATGATGGTATGTTGCTCACCGATCTGCTTAAGGAACATGTATGTTCCGTTGTGCCCTGGAGCTCAGACTAGAGCCCTCGCAGGCGGTCGCATAGCGACATGTAGCATATGATGTTAAAGTGGAACCGACAAAGACAAGGGGAACCGAATGGCCATTTCTGGCTTATTTAGCCGTCATCAGCCAGTCATACCCAATCCCAAAGTGTGGCACACCTGGGATTCGAACCCGCGACCTTTGGTAATTGAGTCGAACGCTCTACCATTTGAGCCACGGGCTCGTTGTTTTTGTCAGTTGCGATCGGGAATATGATGATGGTATGTTGCTCACCGATCTGCTTAAGGAACATGTATGTTCCGTTGTGCCCTGGAGCTCAGACTAGAGCCCTCGCAGGCGGTCGCATAGCGACATGTAGCATATGATGTTAAAGTGGAACCGACAAAGACAAGGGAGACCGGAATGGCCATTTCTGGCTTATTAGCCGTCATCAGCCAGTCATATCCAATCCCAAGACTGGCACACCTGGGATTCGAACCCGCGACCTTTGGTAATTGAGTCGAACGCTCTACGATTGAGCTAAGGGCTCGTTGTTTTTGTCGTTTGCGATCGGGTATATGATGAGGGTATGTTGCTCACCGATCTGCTTAAGGAACATGTATGTTCCGTTGTGCACTGGAGCTCAGATTAGAGCCCTCGCAGGCGGTCGCATAGCGACATGTATCATATGATGTTAAAGTAAAACCGACAAAGACAAGGGAGTCCGAAATCACCATTTCTGGCTTATAAGCCGTCATCAGCCATTCATACCCAATCCCATGTGTGGCACACCTGGGATTCGAACCCGCGACCTTTGGTAATTGCGTCGAATCGCTCTACCATTAAGCCACAGGCTCGTTGTTTTTGTCAGTTGCGATCGGGAATATGATGATGGTATGTTGCTCACCGATCTGCTAAAGGAACATGTATATTCCGTTGTGCCCTGGAGCTAAGTCTAGAGCCCTCACAGGTGGTCGCATAGCGACATGTAGCATATGATGTTAAAGTGGAACCGACAAAGACAAGGGAGACCGGAATGGCCATTTCTGGCTTATAAGCCGTCATCAGCCAGTCATACCCAAGAGTGGCACACCTGGGATTCGAACACGCGACCATTGGTAATAGAGTCGAACTCTCTACGATTTAGCCACGGGCTTGTTGTTTTTGTCGGTTGCAATCGGGTATATGATTATGGTATGTTGCTCACCGATCTGCTTATGGAACATGTATGTTCCGTTTTACCCTGGAGCTCAGACTAGAGCCCTCGCAGGCGGTTGCATAGCGACTTGTAGCATATGATGTTAAAGTGGAACCGACAAAGACAAGGTAGACTGGAATGGCCATTTCTGGCTTATTAGCCGTCCTCAGCCAGTCATACCCAATCCCAAGAGTGGCAAACCTGGGATTCGAATGTGCGATCTTTGGTAATTGAGTCGAACGCTCTACGATTGAGCCATGGGCTCGTTTATTTTGTCGGTTGCGATCGGGTATATGATGATGGTACGTTGCTCACCGATCTGCTTAAGGAACATGTATGTTCCGTTGTGACCTGGAGCTCAGACTAGAGTCCTCACATGCGGTCACATAGTGACATGTAGCGTATGATGTTAAAGTGGAACCGACAAAGTCAAGGGAAAACGAAATGGCCATTTATGGCTTATTTGCCGTCACTAGCCAGTCATACCCAATCCAAAGTGTGGCACACGTGGGATTTGAACCCGCGACTTTTGCTAATTGAGTCGAACGCTCTAGCATTGAGCCACGGGCTCGTTGTTTTTGTCGGTTGCGATCGGGTATATGATGATGGTATGTTGCTCAACGATCTGCTTAAGGAACTTGTATGTTCCGTTGTGCCCTGAAGCTCAGACTAGAGCTCTCACAGACGGTCGCATAGCGACGTGTTGCATATGATGTTAAATTAGAACCGACAAAGACAAGTGAGACCGACATGGCCATTTCTGGCTTATTTGCCGTCATCAGCCTGTCATACCCAATCCCAAGAGTGGCACACCTGGGATTCGAACCCGCGACCATTGGTTATTGAGTCGAACGCTCTACCATTGAGCCACGGGCTCGTTGTTTTTGTCGGTTGCGATCGGGTATATAATGATGGTATGTTGCTCACCGATCTGAGTAAGGAACATGTATGTTCCGTTGTGCCCTGGAGCTCAGACTAGAGCACTTGCAGGCGGTCGCATAGCGACATGTAGCATATGATGTTAAAGTGGAACCGACAAATACAAGGGAGACCGAAATGGCCATTTCTGGCTTATTAGCCGTCATCAGCCAGTCATACTCAATCTCAAGTTTGGCACACCTGGGATTCGAACCCGCGACCTTTGGTAATTGAGTCGAACGCTCTACCATTGAGCCACGGGCTCGTTGTTTTTGTCGGTTGCGATCGGGTATATAATGATGGTATGTTGCTCACCGATCTGAGTAAGGAACATGTATGTTCCGTTGTGCCCTGGAGCTCAGACTAGAGCCCTCACAGACGGTCGCATAGCGACATGTAGCATATGATGTTAAAGTAGAATCGACAAAGACAAGGGAGACTTAAATGGCCATTTCTGGCTTATAAGCCGTCATCAGCCATTCATACCAAATCCCAAGAGTGGAACACCTGGGATTCGAACCCGCGACCTTTAGTAATAGAGTCGAACTTTCAACGATTTAGCAACGGGCTCGTTGTTTTTGTCGGTTGCGATCGGGTATATGATTATGGTATGTTGCTCACCGATCTGCTTAAGGAACATGTATGATCCGTTGTTCCCTGAAGCTCAGCCTAGAACCCTCGCAGGCGGTCGCATAGCGACTTGTAGCATATGATGTTAAAGTGGAACCGACAAAGACAAGGGAGACCGGAATGGCCATTTCTGGCTTATTAGCCGTCATCAGCCAGTCATAACCAATCCCAAAGTGGCAATACCATGGGATTCGAACCCGCGACCTTTGGTAATTGAGTCGAACGCTCTACGATTGAGCCATGGGCTCGTTTATTTGTCGGTTGCGATCGCGTATATGATGATGGTATGTTGCTCACCGATCTGCTTAAGGAACAGGTATGTTCCGTTGTGACCTGGAGCTCAGACTAGAGTCCTCACAGGCGGTCACATAGCGACATGTAGCATATGATGTTAAAGTGGAACCGACAAAGACAAGGGAAACCGAAATGGCCATTTATGGCTTATTTGTCGTCATCAGCCTGTCATAACCAATCCAAAGTGTGGCACACGTGGGATTCGAACCCGCGACTTTTGCTAATTGAGTCGAACGCTCTACGATTGAGCCATGGGCTCGTTGTTTTTGTCGGTTGCGATCGGGTATATGATGAAGGTATGTTGCTCACCGATCTGCTTAAGGAACATGTATGTTCCGTTGTGCCCTGGAGCTCAGCCTAGAGCCCTCACAGGCGGTCGCATAGCGACATGTAGCATATGATGTTAAAGTGGAACCGACAAAGACAAGGGAGACTTAAATGGCCATTTCTGGCTTATTTGCCGTCATCAGCCAGTCATACTCAATCCCAAGAGTGGCACACCTGGAATTCGAACCCGCGACCTTTGGTAATTGAGTCAAACATTATACCATTGAACCACGGGATCGTTGTTTTTGTCGGTTGCGATCGGGAATATGATGATGGTATGTTGCTCACCGATCTGCTTAAGGAACATGTATGTTCCATTGTGCCCTGGAGCTCAGTCTAGAGCCCTCGCATTGGTCGCATAGCGACATGTAGCATATGATGTTAAAGTGGAACCGACAAAGACAAGGGAGACCGAAATCGCCATTTATGGCTTATTTGCCGTCATCAGCCAGTCATATCCAATCCAAAGATTGGCACACCTGGGATTCGAACCCGCGACCTTTGGTAATAGAGTCGAACTCTCTACGATTTGAGCCATGGGCTCGTTGTTTTTTGTTGGTTGCGATCGGGTATATGATGAAGGTATGTTGCTCACCGATCTGCTTAAGGAACATGTATGTTCCGTTGTGCCCTGGAGCTCAGACTAGAGCCCTCACAGACGGTCGCATAGCGACATGTAGCATATGATGTTAAAGTAGAACCGACAAAGACAAGGGAGACATAAATGGCCATTTCTGGCTTATTAGCCGTCATCAGCCAGTCATACTCAATCTCAAGTGTGGCACACCAGGGATTCGGAACCCGCGACCTTTGCTAATTGAGTCGAACGTTTCACCATTGAGCCACGGGCTCGTTGTTTTTGTCGGTTGCGATCGGGAATATGATGATGGTATGTTGCTCACCGATCTGCTTAAGGAACATGTATGTTCCGTTGTGCCCTGGAGCTCAGACTAGAGCACTCACAGGTGGTCGCATAGCGACATGTAGAATATGATGTTAAAGTGGAACCGACAAGGACAAGGGAGACCGGAATGGCCATTTCTAACTTATTAGCCGTCATCAGCCAGTCATACCGAATCCCAAGAGTGGCACACCTGGGATTTGAACCCGCGACCTTTGGTAATTGAGTCGAACGCTCTACGATTGAGCCATGGGCTCGTTGTTTTTGTCGGTTGCAATCGGGTATATAATGATGGTATGTTGCTCACCGATCTGAGTAAGGAACATGTATAATCCGTTGTGCCCTGGAGCTCAGTCTAGAGCCCTCGCATTGGTCGCATAGCGGCATGTAGTATATGATGTTAAAGTGGAACCGACAAAGACAATGGAGACCGGAATGGCCATTTCTGGCTTATTAGCCGTCATCAGCCAGTCATACCCAATCCCAAGTGTGGCACACCTGGGATTCGAACCCGCGACCTTTGGTAATTGAGTCGAACGCTCTACCGTTGAGCCACGGGCTCATTGTTTTGTCAGCTGCGATGGGGAATTTAATGACTGTATGTTGCTCACCGATCTGCTTAAGGAACATGTATGTTCCATTGTGCCCTGGAGCTCAGTCTAGAGCCCTCGCATTGGTCGCATAGTGACATGTAGCATATGATGTTAAAGTGGAACCGACAAAGACAAGGGAGACCGAAATCGCCATTTATGGCTTATTTGCCGTCATCAGCCAGTCATATCCAATCCCAAGATTGGCACACCTGGGATTCGAACCCGCGACCTTTGGTAATAGAGTCGAACTCTCTACGATTTAGCCAAGGGCTCGTTGTTTTTGTTGGTTGCGATCGGGTATATGATGAAGGTATGTTGCTCACCGATTTGATTAAGGAACATGTATGTTCCGTTGTGCCCTGGAGCTCAGACTAGAGCCCTCACAGACGGTCGCATAGCGACATGTAGCATATGATGTTAAAGTAGAACCGACAAAGACAAGGGAGACATAAATGGACATTTCTGGCTTATTAGCCGTCATCAGCCAGTCATACTCAATCTCAAGTGTAGCACACCTGGGATTCGAACCCGCGACCATTGGTTATTGAGTCAAACGCTCTACGATTGAGCTACGGGCTCGTTGTTTTTGTCGGTTGCGATCGGGTATATGATGAGGGTATGTTGCTGACCGATCTGCTTAAGGAACATGTATGTTCCGTTGTGCACTGGAGCTCAGATTAGAGCCCTCACAGACGGTCGCATAGCGACATGTAGCATATGATGTTAAAGTGGAACCGACAAAGACAAGGGAGACCGGAATGGCCATTTCTGGCTTATAAGCCGTCATCAGCCAGTCATACCGAATCCCAAAAGTGGCACACCTGGGATTCGAACCCGCGACCTTTGGTAATAGTTTCGAACTCTCTACGATGTAGCCACGGGCTCGTTGTTTTTGTCAGTTGCGATCAGGTATATGATTATGGTATGTTGCTCACCGATCTGCTTAAGGAACATGTATGTTCCGTTGTGCCCTGGAGCTCAGACTAGAGCCCTCGCAGGCGGTCGCATAGCGACTTGTAGCATATGATGTTAAAGTGGAACCGACAAGGACAAGGGAGACCGGAATGGCCATTTCTAACTTATTAGCCGTCATCAGCCAGTCATACCGAATCCCAAGAGTGGCACACCTGGGATTCGAACCCGCGACCTTTGGTAATAGAGTCGAACTCTCTACGATTTAGCCACGGGCTCGTTGTTTTTGTCGGTTGCGATCGGGTTTATGATTA